>JAUMHE010000056.1:3770743-3793643 GCA_032359235.1 Enteromius mattozi
ATGTGGAGTAGCCCTCGCTGTGAACTGAACTACTCTGAGATGCTGAAAATACCAGTATAAATGAACACAGTGCCACACTTTAATAAAAAAAAAACAGAGCATGTGTTTATTTAATTAAATTGCAGCCTTTGTGATCTCTAAGTCACTAAGTCATATTGCGAGTTTGGTGTGATTTTATTTAATCATGCAGTCTATTCTGACAGCATGCAAATTCGGAAGAAGACATTACACAATTCACTTTTAGTGCTCAATTGCCTATGATACATAACGTGAACTGTTATGGCTTTCTGTGCTCTGTGTTATTACAGATTAAATGTCATCAAAGGGCCAAACCATGAGAAAAAAATCCTAAAATCGCAATCTAATCCCATAATATACACAAGGGAGGCCAAAGACTCGCAAATGACCAGGGTATAATCCCCATAAAGAGGAGCACTGAAAACTTGGATGCATATCATGTTTAAGTGGAATCTTCCCCAGACCTGCTAATGAATCTCACAGCTGTGCTGACTTAACACTTGCACCGGCCAACGTGATGATAAAGTGTGTCTCTCTGCACCACACAGTTAGAGAATATATGCACACGTCAGATGCAACACAAACCCCACTCTGGTCTACAACTACACTGCCCAATCCCTGACAGACGCTGTTTGTTAAAAAGAGCCGAACCCAATTCCCGCAGGCATCGGGTACTGCAGTGGCCCCACTGTCCCAGGCACAGATGCTCCTCAGTGGGACATTCCTACAGGCCAGACAAATAGTACACAAACACAGACACAAATGCTTTGCCGACATATTGCAAATGTGCGGTCCTGTTGTAGGTACATATGATAAATATGTGTTATACAGTGTATGCTACAAATTATCTTTCTAAAAAAATATATATATTTTTTACAACAAGTACAACTAGTCTTAAATACAGTTTTTTCTTCAGTTTTTCAGACTGCTGCTCTATTTTATTAGTCCTTAATTGTATTATTCCTTCTAAATCTTAAGCTTAGAAATAAAACCATAACCATATGTACTTTTGAAATATTTTAACACTGCAACTTGCCACACCAGTGTCAAAAAGTCATTTTAAAAAGTCAGTTATTATTATTACTTTTATTTTGCTTTTTGTTTATAATCAGTCTAAACCAGTATAAAAATCAATTCTTAAATAACTGTAAATATCATAGAAGTGGAATTCCAGATGAAGAGGACATGTTACAGATTTAGGGTAAGATTGAGTAAGATTTAACATAGGATGCAAGCTTGCTCTGATTCTGAGATGGAAAAAAAAGATGTTTTAAAAGTGCGCTGAACAAAAAAATCAAATGGCAGATTAGCATCAAAAATAACTCCAAGGTTCCTCACACTATACTGGATTTCAAAAACAGAGCCATCAAAAGTCAAAGACAAAGAACCAGCTTTCAAAATTAGATGACAGGAACCAATTAGAATAAAGTTGATTTTACCACTCTTCAGACTGTAATGATCAAGCTGGATGTGCCAGCTCAGGCTACTGGATGGCACTCCAGCGCCAAACGAACTCTTTGTGTTTCTGTCTCTGTTTTCATGCCTGGACTTTTTCAATGAACTCATGTCTCCGCCCACCTTGTCTGTTGTTATGGTTTCTTATTCATGTCTCCGCCCATCTCATTCGTTGTCATAGTGTTTCATTCAAGTCTCCACCCAGTAACCTTGTTTTGATGTGTATTTAAGTTCCGGTTGTCTTTGTGTGAATTCGCTAGTCATTGTTAGAAGTATCCCGAGTTTCTCCCGTGTCTAGCCATTCGTGTTTTTCCCGAGTTCCCTGTGTTTCGTTCTGTGTATCGTGTCTGACCTAAGCCTGCCTTTGGATATTCGCTTCAGTCTCGCCCCTCGGATTCCGATTGCTCCTCACTCGACCTACGCTACGTTCTTTGGATTATTCTCGCTGTCTTTGCCTCGGATGTGTATGTTTACTGTTGATGATTCTGCCTGCTTTACCGATGACGATCCTGCCTGACTTTCTTCTCTGTGTTTTAATAAATGTCAGCGAATGAATCCGCACGTCTCCTCGCCATCGTGACACAGACACAGGACTCATCCATGTTTTTATCTCAGTAATACAATCAGAAACAAAAGCAGTGTCAGGGCTCTCACCAGGTTTTGAATGTATATAAATATGCATATCATCAGCATAAAAATGATAATAAGAGGCCGAGCGATCTTAAGAGATGGCTAAGTGAAAGTAATATATTAAAAAGTAAAGGGCCCAAGACTGAGCCCTGAGGAACACCAGTGAAAACCAAGCTACAGTAATCTCTGACCTATGACGTCTCACAGAAATAAATTGGGAATGGTAGGTGAGATCAAAACCACTTTAAAACTATCCCTGACACACCAAACACTCTTTCAAGATGTGTGAGTAATGATCAACTATTATCAACAAAAATCAAACAATGTCACATTTTCAATAAACTGTTAAAGAATGATGCTTTTCTATATAGAGTTATTTAAACTGCTCAAAATCATTTTCATGAATGAAAAGTCAACAGACATGTTTGACAATATTTTGAGAATGTCCCATATGCGAGTTCATGCATTAGTGTGGCATTAACAAACCTCAGTACTCAAGAGGGCTATAGAGTTACCTTCAAAGGTCTGAGCCATTAAACTGGATGTGTTATTATTCAGACATCTATCTATAAACATGTTTATGCAATCTACCTTGTTCAGCTCCGTCATTGGCTCCCATACTTGCATAGAGTATCCGGTCTAAGATTGCACTTCGTGTGCCAGGCTTCTCCATCCACACCCATCTCGTCTAAATCCACTCAGCCATCAGGCTTTATTACAGGCCATTATGTTAGGATGTGAGGAAGGCCAAGGCTGAATGAAAATGATTCCCGGTCCTGTCAGTCAGTCAGTCCACCCCTAAACGTTGAATGGACGATGAAGGTTCACTTTCAATAAGGCAGTGGAACAGAACGAGAACAAGCTTTTGTCTCACTCTCAGGTTCAAGACCTCGAACAGAAAACCCTCTGTATTGGTGGAATGACACTGAATCCTTGACCTTGAATCCATACGGCTGTTTACTATTGATGGAGTGTGAAGCTCTCAACCCTAAAGGAGCACTGCTGTTCCTGGAACAGGGCCAATGGCCATACACCCTGCAGAAAGGCACCGCCGAAGCTCAACGAAACTCAGGGAGGGGGAGGAATCCAATAAGAGGCGGTGAGAAACACTGTCTGCTCTAAAAGTAAACATCTCCAAATAAATCGTCTCTGTAATAAACATACTATTGCATTTATGGTATGTGACAAACCTGCCCGAGACTCCACCATTTGCATATAGCAGTGCACTGCAGGTCTTAGCCCTGTGATGGAAAATCTACATGCCAAGTGTCACCAGGAGCAATGAAATATTACTGACGCATTTGTTGCTGTACATCAAGGCCTCTGCAAGGACATTATACCCAACACCATGAGAGAGATAAATTAGCTGACAAACATCCAGTAGAAATCATGGCTGCCACCACAGAGGACAACACTGTTGTGCTGCATGTTATTGGATAAAACTGACTTGCAATATTTAGTTTTTCTGTGATATATACTATGACATGAAAAAATGCATTGATTTTTACCAGGGGGACTTTTATAGTTATATTTGGAAAGAACTAGGATGTATGGGGTCATTTTTTGTGACTTTGTGTTGAGGAGTGCATCTGCATAAAAAATAAATATACAAAAATATATTAAAAAAGATGTAAAATTACTTAAAAATGTGATTCATCTATTTAGCACTTAATAATTTGAAGTCTATTCTTTACAACTCAAATGTCTTTCAGTAACCAAAAAGTGAGTTTGTAAAAATCTATTTCCACTTTTTACTGTATTTATTTGACCAAAAAGTATTTAACATCGGTTTTGATTATTAGTAATTTTTTAGAGTGCATATGCATAGAAAATACTTTTTTAAAAAGTTGAAAAAATACTTTTTACTTTGAAGAGTGTTTTTAAATTTTATCCATCCTTTTAGGGCTGAATGGTTTACAAAAACCTGAAAAATTTGAAAAAACTTTTCATTTACCGTGAAGTGATTTTTTAAAATATCTATTTCCACTTGGGTTTTCACAGGTCATATTCCCACTGTTTTACCAATTAAATATGACTATAAAATAATGCTCTGAAAAGCAGAAACACTTTACTGTAAGCTGTGCATGTGTAAATGAACACAGCGCTGTGCTTCACTATGAAACCAGTTGCACATCAATTTATTCAGTTGGATCATATTACGTTTACATATCCATTACATTCAAAATATTACATATCCCTTAAACACCATAACAGGACCAATGCTTCTGAAAAGAAAAAATGTATCTGTAAGCTAAAGGTTTTTCCAAACAGGAAGTCAACCTGTTCACATTCGTGTCTGGTTGTCACAGGCCTGCATATCTGCACTAAACAGCATGATTGACGGAGTCACTCAGCTATAGCAACACCGTATGTTCCCTTCTCTTCCAATTAATTTCAGACTTAAGCATTAATTGGTGAGCCTCAGAGGTGTGCACACTAGAGTAAACAACACATGTTTACCATCAAATCTATAAATAATATCCTGATACGGGCCCACCCTTGGCTAATGGCAGGCGAGCTCAACTCCAAGGCGGACCTGATTTAGAAGCAGACGGGACCCTGTGCGATCCAGGCGTGTCTCGCTGCTGTCTGCTGGGTTTCAGTTTCACTGGGTTGATGAGAGACCCAGATGTTTTGGCATGTTTTACTTCAGGGCATCCCGGGCTGAAGCTGCCTGCAGGTCTAGTTTCCTCAACAAGTCATAAGAGTGAAAGCAGCAAATTAAACACAGACTGTCCGTTATTATTCCCGATGAAACTTAAGAGCTCTTGGCGTATGGTGTGAGCAAAGCAGCTTAACATTTTCCACAGTCTGGTTACCACAAAGCAGCATTGCTATGAGAAATGGACACGACCGATTCTTTATCTTTCTGTCATGGCGCCACTTAACCTCAAAGACGTTCATAGAAACTACCAAATAATACGAATACTGTGTTTTCGGTTCAAGTAGTTGACAATACGTACCAAGATCTAGTTCAGTTCATCATCAAAGCACGCCATTCTCATTTCTAAATTCGTCTTTTTATTCTTTCTATTGTTCAGTAAACCACAATAAAGCTAGATATCTACATGTTCAATGATTTTGCCTTATATCCATATTCTCTTTACATCAGTTAACATGAAATCCAAAAACACAACTGTTCAAATGTTCAAGCTCAGTAAAAAAACTACAATTTAATTTTACTTTTGTTTTTTTATATATTTTTAAATGTCATTTACAGTATTCTTGTCATCTAATGTGGATTTTACTGGCATCAACCTATTTAAACTTTTTTTTTTTGGCTGACATCAAGACAAACATCCAAAAGCAAATCTAACAAACACCTGTGTAGATTGATTTTGTGTCTCTCACACTTAGATTACATAATGTACAGTATGTAGGAAGCAGAGTTTAATATAAAATGTCCTTAATTTTGGAGAGTGCAAAAAAAAAATTCTATTCTATATTAGACTTGCCCTCAAGTATTGTCAATTTAATAATCACCACAAAATACTATCAAGTCTACTATCTTGTTAGAGAGATGATAGATTCATATTGAAGAAGCTATACAGCTCTCTCTCCCTCAGACGATTTGAACTGAAAGCCTTCAGTGACTAAGGTTCATGTACGCTTCTGCATCTAATGAATACTATCAAATAAATCAACTCGCAGTCAAATTGTGTCTCCGTCTAGCTGAGAGGCAGGACTCTTTTTCATAAAAGCCGAGTGCATTCAATAAACTGACATATTATGAGGCAATTCACAAAGTTTACTCAGTTCCTATGAATAAATGCTTGATAGACCATCAAGAAAACATACTTCTCAACAGCTGAAATACAGCAGCACTTATCTCCCTTTAGAGAGATTCACTCTGTGCAGACTTTAATAGAACTGCTGTTGCATGGAGATTATGCATAGAATCAGGAGAAAAAAAACATCTGATATGCGGCCAATTAAAAATAAAGGAAACCAGCAAAGGCGAGAAAAGACTTTTTTTAACTCCTTAGTCACAGACTTATTTAACCCAGCGTTGAAAACGTAGATGCATGCTAGATCCTAACAGCTCAGGTAGTATCTGCCTTTTTTTGGTCAAGAATTCACTTGACATTATTCGGCTGTAATCCTCCATAAAAACTTGAACAATATGTTAAGTTACGTAAGTGATAATTGCTTCAACGCATGCGACAAACACTGATTTAACAACACAATCAGTTACACGCTATTTTCTTCTCTGTTTACCTTCTTTTGACCATGCAAACCCCTCTAAACATGTTGTCGGGATGAAACATATAAGCAAACTATCAACAAAAACAAGCAAATTTTAGCACAAGACAATAAATACGTCAATTTGCTATTGTGCTGTCTCGCATGGAGTGCACTGGATTCTTCCGGCTGTTAACAAACAGGATCAAAATAGCAGCATGAGCTCTGAGCCTTAGATATTTTAGCCCATAATGTGTTTTTTGAGCCTTGAGTTATGCTCCACTGCTGCAGCTGTGAAGATAACAACATGCAATTGAAATTCTCAAATTTCCGAATTTTGAATATGGAAATCTTTGACTCTTTTCAGGCTGTAAAGATGGCTGATGAGAGACAAAGAGAGAAAAATAATAAAAGGAACAAATGCATAGCTGAAGGGTACAGAATAATGTGCTGAATTTTAAAAAGCCTGTTTTCAGAGAAGGAAAATATGACTTATATGAAGGTGGCGGCCCGGCACATTTAACACAGTGAAAGAAGAAACACTTGAATATGACATGCCCTTCTCTTCTTTGCTGCTGTTAGGAGGTATTAGCGTTGCCCTGGCCACAAGATCTGACAGCGGTTCAAAATGTATGGAGCAAAAATTGAGCCTCAAAATGCTTCCTGCTCAAATCTCATTCGATTAAGTATGTAATACCACCAGCAGGAGGTCACGGGCAAGCTTTGAGCATCTCCATAATCCACCTGCGCTAAACAACCAGTAGTGTACATAGTGCTGTTTCTCTCTGGGCTTGTCTTGTGCTTCTGTCAGACTACCTCTGGTTTACCCATCAAGCCCTCAAAAAGTCTGCACTCATGAGATTATCCTGCCCTGAACTGAATCTCTTTTCTGACTGACCTTTCTGACATGGTCTTTTTAATGTGTGGGAGAATAAATGTGTAACTCACTCTGTGCAATGCATTACCTTTTCAACCCACATTGTTTCATCTGAACTTACATTTTTCAAAATAAAATTAAATTGTGGTATTATGATAAGGAAAACATTTAACTATGGATTATCGTGATGTTTTTATCAGCTGTTTGGACTCTCAACTTGATTACACTCACACTCTCAGAAATAAAGGTATCAAAGCTGTCACTGGGGTGGTACCTTTTCAAAAGGTACAGTACATGTTTGTACCTAAAGTTTCAAATTTGGTACCTTAAAGGTACATATTAGTACTTAAAGTGTACATATTTGATCCTAATAGGTACAAAAGTGTACTTTTTAATAAGGTACCGCCCCAGTAACAGCTTTTGTACCTTTATTTCTGAGAGTGCATTCACTGCAAAGGATCCATTGGTAATCAAGTAATGTAATTCTAAATTACACCAAACCTGTTCCTCGTGAAGAAACAAACTCATTGGGGTGAGAACATTTTCATCAAATTGTATTTTCATGTGAACTACTTCTTTGGATTTTGCTGGAAACTGCACACTGTACCTACTTCTTGCTTTAATTCCGAGGACAAAAACCACACAGGACCTCAGTGTCCTCCTTTGTCCAGGACAACTAACCATCACTTCAGGAGGACCCCGACTACACATACAGTCAGAATTTATTTATTTATTTATTTAGAAAAGATACGAATTTGCAGTTGTGAGACAAAAAAGTCTAGAAATATGTAATTGTCATAAAGAAATATGAGGTTAAAATTACAATTACCTTTTTTATTATTGAACCAAAAAGAAAAATAAATAGTATTGTCAGTATACTTTAGATTAATTGGGATAAAGTTGGTTTTGGGCTGTAATTTGGGGGCTCGTCCGGGATTGAGGAACTTGAACATACATCACAAGGTTATTTTGTTGCATGTGGCGATGTAGCAAGCAATTTCCGTTCACCAAATGACTGGAAAGCCGAACCAGAATATTTCACCTGCAACATTATATCCCATTATCGTGAAGCATTTGAGCATGTTATGGTCAATTGCGAAGATCTCTTACCATATACCATGTCTGGTAACCAGTAAAATAAAATAAAAAACGTTATTTGCAATAATAATAGTTTTATTAACTATTTCTTGCAATTTCTTGCACAGAACTGTGAGAAAAAAAAGAAAAAGTCTTGAAGATATTTTTTTTTTCAAAACCATATGGAGCTATCATGATTACATATACAACATTTCTAAGAATTTGGCATATATGTTATAAACACAATGTGAAAATAATTTTAAACAGGGCTGTTGCTTTAATTCCTGGAACTAAAACCACAGAGGCCCTCAGTGTCCTCTCTTGTCTTTGGGTCCAGGACAAGCAACCATCACTTCATGAGGACCCTGACTGCACATATAAACAGCATTTTGTTCTTGTGAATAATTTTGGTTTTGGAGAGCAAAAAATAATAGATGATGCTTTCAACAAAGAAACAACTGTATTGAACATACAATATCTGGGACAAAAAGAATATTAGTCAGTGGCCTGGGTGTACAGTCTGTGGTTTTTCTCCATGAAACAAAGCCAAACCAGAATGATCTATATATCCACATCAGCAGAAGGTCATGTGAGGCCCCAAAGGAGTCTTTATGTTGCTAGTTTCCCATTAATTCTTTATCATTTGTCACATATGTTTTTTTCCATCAAGTAAGAAAAGAATAAGAGTGAAGAGGATGCTGTTATTTTGTCTATTGAAGGGATTTATATTGTTTTGTCTCATAAAGAAGGGAGAGAAACTGCAGGCTGCACTCCAGTGGAGTCTGTCATAATCATATATGTGACAATGTTCGCGAGATGGATGTTGTGTCATTTGAGCACAGAGAGTTTTAATTAAAAGGGAAAGATGATTCATTGCCACCACAAATCTTGTCTTGTAGCTGAAGTTCAGCTCAGGCGTGCGCCTCGATTTGAGAGAAAAACAAATTTCAGGTGAAGTGTGTAATATTTGTGGCTCCAAACACAATTGCAATATTTTTTATTTTAATTAGCCTGAGTATTGACTTAACCAGTAGCATGAGTTTGACTGAACCGAAAAATGGCAATGGGAAAAGTGATTTGGTGCAGAAATTACTCACTTGACTATTAAAGAATGACAGTGCGGATCACATGATGCTATATATGCAGTAGATTTCATGTCCAATCTTAGTGGTTTTTGTCATGGGTAATTAATTGCCAACATCACCGCAAAGGCAGGGAGACTTTGATATTGAACGTTCTCACAGTCTAATGACATCATGCGGGCCTCTAGAGTTTAGATGTACACCAGTTTTGCTGAAGTCAGGGATTTGACCTACTGAAGGCTCATATGGGAAACTAATCAGAATTTGACTTGTAAGCGACCTCTGACTTCACCCATTATTCAGCTCATAGTTCATTTATTTTGACACGGGAAAAATGTGGGCCTGTCTGCACTGATATTGAAATCAGACTGTGCATAATATAGTAGAAATTGTGAGGTAAACATATGTTTTATCATAAACATCTATCATTTGTGCTCGTCTTGTTAATTAAATGGCTGATGACTAAGAGCTGTTTTATTTTGTTGATGTCAAATGAAAAATATGAAACAACAAAAAATTCAAGATAAAAAAATTTAATATATGAAACAAAATATGCCAAGTCAAAATGAGAGAGACCCCCATATGATTGTATGTATATATATATATATATGTTTTTGTTTTTTGTTTTTTTTTAAAGAAGTGTCTTATGTTTGCCAGTATCTTTGATCTAAAATACAATAGCAACAATAAAATTGCTAAATATTATTAGAATTTGGAATAACCGTGTTCTATTTTAATGTATATTCATACGTAATTTATTAGTGATCAAAGTTGAATTTTCAGCATCATTGCTCTAGTCTTCAGTGTCACATGATCCTTCAGAAACCATTTTGCTTCTCAAGAAACATTTTTTTTAGCATTATGAATTTAACAATCTAAATATTTTCAATATTCTCAAAAACATACTAATTCAGTATACTCAGTTATTTTCACAAAAGGAACCATTTACACTTTATTCATATCATTTTCCTTTGGACTAAAAATCATGAATATGAAATAATAAAAATGTAAAAGCCTTTTTTTTGTCAAAAGAGTAAAACTATTTATGACAAAAAAAAAAAATAAAACTGAACATTTGATGGAAACAAGCTTATTCAAGACAAGGGGGAACCAGAGGTAACATTTTAATAATGCTCCACTGAAAGCTCATATAAATCACCTAATAATATTGGTGTCCTTCAATGTCTATGGTGAATATGGCCCTGGATGAAAGAGAAAAAGCAGAAAATGTCTTGATTCTAGTCCACAGGCATATTCTAAAGACATCAGTTAACATAACCATAGGGTAAACAGCTTAAAATGAGCACCTTTTAAATGAAGACAGGAGTGTCATATTTTCCCTCGACTCAAAGTTGAGTTTGATGCCACTGAAGGGAGTTGAGTTGAGAAAATACTGGCAGCTGACAGCTGGACTAGATGTGAGATCATCATACACTCCAGTTCAAAACAGAAAAACCTAAATAGTTCCCTGAGGGACGAGAGTTTGACATCCTCCAGGACTCATCAAGAATGAACTCTGGAAATTACACCCACTTACTGAAATAAATGATTAGGATAGGAGTATCCAGACATACTGAACTCAAATAACACGCTGGCTCCATGGAACGGGGAAAGCTCATTTTTCGATGTTAAAATACTTTCCTTGCTTAATGCAACAACCATAAGTATAGAAGCTTGCTTCTGCAATGGGATTAAAACAATGGCAATAAGATAATTGCGCTTTTTAATTTCACAAATTAGATGTTTTTGTTTCAATTCTGAGTTTATATTTTACAATTCAGACTTTTTTATTTAAGTGATTTTCTGAGAATGACATTTTGTGAAAAGTAAACTCTGAATTCTGAGAAAAATCATCATGTTCCATGAAGATATTTTGTAAATTTCCTATATTTCCAATATTTTGTAAATATATTAAAAAATATGTATTGCAAAGGACTTCATTTGGACAATTTTAAAGGGAATGTTCTCAATATTTAGATTTTTTTTTTGCACCCTTGGATTCCTGATTTTCAAATAGTTGTATCTCAGTCAAATATTATCCTATCCTAACAAACCATACATCAATGGAAAGCTGACATATAAAAAGCTTGGTTTTGTTGGGTCACAATTTTTATTGCAATTCAGATTTTTTTTTTAAATGTCAAAATTGCCAGAGAAGTCACGTATAAACTTTGAATTCTGACTTTTTCTTCACCTTTCTGACTTTTTATATCTTGAAAATCTCAGTTCATATAGCCCACAATTCCTGTTTTAACTGCAATTCTGAAAGAAAAAAAGTTCGATGAAAAGTAGCAATTATCTTTTTTTCTTCTTAAACAAGCTTCCATACATGCGTGAGCTATTCGGTCGGTAGGTAACATTTCCCAGATGGCACAAATTTAGACTGGACTATCTCTTCAGACAGGAGAAAGCAATTTAAAACAGTCCCTTTTTTTTTTTCTTTTGATGATGCAAACTCAGAAATCACAAGCTGCTGCTTTAAGAAAGATAGAAAGTTTCTGGTGACTGTCTCGGAGAGAATGCAACTTCTTGAGTTCATGTGACAAACTGCAATCCACAACAAAAGCCCTCTCTTTGTGTCACACATTTACACAAACACAGCAAGACAGGGAACAGAGCTTGCATCCAAACATCCTATCTCACTTACACAGACACACAGAACAGCCCTGGGCTTTGTCTTGTTATGTGAAATCCTCTCAAAACATCTCTCACTTTTTTCCCTTGCTGCACCCTCTCTCCTACTTTCGTATCCTGGTTTGGATGTGGTCAATGTTGTGTAAGGTTTTTCAGAGCTTTATAGCGCTTTAAGGTCCCGTCGGGACAGTTGAATCATGGAAATCATATTCATGCCCAAGACTTTATGCCAGCTGAATGAGACGCAGCATCCTGGCAAAGATGCATGAGCCACAAGGACTGTCTTACCAGATCCTCAGCACCTCCTGCAAGATACGATCCAAACGCTGCACACCTCGACAACAGCAGCCCGTCGCTCGGGCACAAAGTCTTCTTACCTCTATGTTCGCAGTCCTTCTTCATTGTCTGCCGCCGCGTGCTTTCCCCGGTCTGGGTTTTTCTACTTTTGGTGTCCCTATCTCTGGCTCTGCTCCTATATATCAACAAGATGAAGTGGCCTTATAGTGACCATCTCAGCCTTTAATAGCCTCCGTAAATCACCACAGGTTTAGCGCAGCACAATAGCAGCAGTGACCCATTCATCACCTCCACACTACAAGAGTCCTCTGACATATCAAGATGTTAATTCCTACACCATTACTACACCATGTTAATTAAAAATGTATTTTTCCTTACTGAAACTGAACTTACAAAGCCTTAACTCTGTAAAATTTCAGCCTCGAGGGGTCAACCTGCTGTAAATATTATATGAGCTGTTTTACTTTAAATTCATGCTACGTAAGCTATCATTATTTATAGCTGCATCTGTTGCAAATTTTTCTTTTTAGAGTTTAAGACAACATTTGCATGATTTTAAAAACTTTAAATATCAAAAGAGACAGTTTTCAAATGGACTTTTTAAAAAAAATTATCTTAATTCATTGATGTATAAAAAGAATTAGCTAAATTATAGCTAAATTATGAATGGTTTCATAATTTTACTTTAATAGTTAGGTCATTTTGCTGTATTGAACATTGTTGTTAAACTCTCAAAACCATTAAAATAACCTATCAATACAAAAGCTAAAATAAATATATATATAAATATATTAAGATTATTTCTTACCCTCTCAGCATGCCAAAAAATCCAAATTTAATAGGAAAATCACACTGTAATAGATTTGCAGGCAAAATGTGGAACACGACTAAATATGTTTTTGGCTACTAAATTACTTCAATAAAATAATTTTACTATGATTAATTCAACATCAACAGATTATAACAAAATTTGTGAATGATCTTAAATTGTTGAATATCGTCAGGAAAGGTTTAGACCTGAGTTTAGACCTCAGTTTGTCGATGTGTCAAGCTACTTTTAATCTTAATACTCTGTTGGCTAATAATTTAATGCCATTAAACCGCAAAGTCTATTCTGTTCGTGAGAAACTGCATGCTTGTATGTTTTCCCTACAGGAATGTATTTAAGTGAGTGGAGGGGGTGAAAATGCGGAGTGAAGTGACAATCAGCTAATCCAGCGCTAATCCACTTTTATTGCTTCTCCTCTCCGCTGGCCATCAGAGACTGAGAGTGTCACACACCTGATGCTCTCACTCTCATAAGTGCTTCATCAATATCTCAGTGATCAGCTGCCTCAGATAGACTTTCATATCAGCTTCAGACAGCACACTGCATAATGCATATCGTAAATGAAACCTCTAGCTACAAGCATAGTTTCTTATGACATGTGGACTTAGATTATGTTCCCAATAAGCAAGCTAATGTCAGTTTTATATCCTTCTTTACATTCAAAAACAATCAGCGTCATTCTGAACCCTAGAGTATGACATTAAGAGCAAACCCATGATGAATCATGCATTAAATAAAGCAAAATGACTGGGAACAAATGAACAACAAACTGAATGAACTGCATGTACAGTATGCAGTCATTTAAAAAGTGGCTACAGAAACCAAACAAACATTTACACTGCCCTCCAAAAGTTTGGAAACCTGTTAGACAGCAGCAAACCATGCTGACTAAAAATCTAAAGTATTTTAGGACGGAGGATTTGAAAATATAAAAAAGAAACATTAAATTCAGGAAAAACGGTGGACTATATAAAATACAGGAGGGAACATGAAGTTAACTCAAGCCATGCTGATGAGCATACAGGAAAAGCTTTCAAATAGAAATGATCAATATTTCTCCAGCTGCCTTGAGTTGATCTCGGTAAAGGAAGAGATCCTGCCGCAAGTCGTAGTGTTGCAGGGACAGGTGGCTGTAGTTTGTCTGGCCTGTGTTCCCACAGATGTGGGCTGCTATCTGGGTCAGCTGTAAGCAGTGCACACCCATCCTGACAAACACCAGGCCTGCAAAAGCCACAAAAGTTTTTGGGTGCAGTCAAGCAATCTAGCATAGCAGGGTGGGATCCAGACATCGGTGCATGACATCAGATTTACATCAGAACCTCTATGGAAATGAGAGAGACCTGTACAAACTTAAACAATGTGTCAAGCCTTCATAAAGTGATTCAGTGTTGAATTACATGACAATGCAACAATAGCAGAGCATAACATTTGTTTTTATGGCTGTTAATTATTAACAGATTTAAATTGATTGGACTGTATTGTCATTTGGTGTTTATTTGTAAAGACTACATTATAAGCAGAGTGTGTTCTGTTTTAAGACAGTAAATATTATATTATTTTTTTTAAATATTTAGTATTGAGATTTGTTGTGCACATTCAGTACAATTAAGGATGTTAACTTTAAAGTAGCATTTGCTTTAGTACTGTACAGTTTAGCACAACATACAGTATTTTCTGAATCTTAAATGTTAAAAGTGAATTCTAGTAAAGTACTCGAGACAATCTAAGCACATGTTTTAACATTGGCAGATTAAGTTTAGTTGATGCAAAATCGCTCCACCTGCTTCCAGCACCCCTGCAAAGGATTGGAAAATAGCGTGTCTTGGCTGAGTTTAAATTGCAGCATAGGGAAGAACGAATGTGATGAGTGGCAAAATGCAGGACAGACGAGTTCTGCATGTCATGGAAAGAAAATCAGAAAATACTGCTGTTAAAGCAGAAACAAGTGTTGACTGACTGTGGGGATATGGTTGCCAAAAATGCACATATGGTAGAGCGGTCGTGGTCAGATAACCCACGGCTAGATGAGCGAAAACTGCGTAGCATGGCTGTACATATGGTGGAGAGCAGTGGGTGCTCTCTGACTCTGAAGGGAACAGCTCATTAGCTGGAGGACTTTTTGGGTGAGAGGTACATTCTTTAGTCGTGACTGCATGGAAATCCATAAACACAAATGAATGAGAGTAAAAAGCATGGAAATAAACAATGTTAAATAGCAAAAAGAAATCACTCAAATTATTTTTTATGCACAAACCCAATAACATTCAGTGAGGCTTATGATTAAAATGAGGAAAAAAAAATTTAAACCAGGTCTTACTGTTTTACATAATAGTGCATAAAGATCAACGTATTAGTTTTAAGGATGTTTCGATTTACGAAAATCTTGATTATGAGTCACTGAAATGCTTTTTGCAGTGTGATGATGAATGATCTGGACATTTTCAGTACAGACAAGATGATTCACCGAGTTCAGTATGTGAAGTGAATAGACTTGTGAAATAGCGGAAGAGCCTTGTGATGGCAGGCTCAGGGCAGAGGAAGCGTTCACAGATAAACAGCCGTCAGCCTGAGGTGCTGTGTCCTCCATTCATCATGATGTCCATGAACAGAGACACCTCCTCTAATGAGCACCTCTTGTGGCAGGGCTGACTTCCTCTCGCAGGCTGCTGGATGGAGTGTATCTAAGAGATGTGATGTAGGGATGAAGCTTTTGTCATGATCAATCACCTTCAGCTAACAGAAACCTATGCTTCACTACCTTTATTCTGCTTAACACTGTTTTTCAGCAAGGCTCTATCAGCGCTACTGATCTTTCGCCAAATACACAGATCAGTCACCCAGGTGAGGTGCATAATATGTTCAAATATTTGTCCTTTACTAGCTTGAAAAGCATAAATTACTGTATAAACTTTGTAGGTTGATTTACTGTATGTTTGGCGCTATCAAAACAATGGGCTAATTGCGTTCCAAAAAGCATTGTTAGGCAACTACAGTATGTTCAGAGGATCTGTCATTACAAAAAATGAGTTTAACAATTCTGTTTCGTAAAACCATAGGTCAAATGAAAATTTACAAACAGCATTGGAAACTTGTGTCACTGAGGCTTAACCTGTGGTTAGAAAAATTGTTTTTTGCTAGCATGACATAGACTACAATAGATGATGCTCTACTAGAGCAAAACGAACATGCAATACAATCTCAACCCAGGTTTATTCTCCATTTTTGCAAAACTGCAAAAATGTATGCCTACCTTTAAATACAATTCACAGCAGTTGAAATAAACACTAGAGACAGTAAAACACCAATAACCTGTAGCCATTTTACCAGTAATAAAAATATGAAATTAGAAGTTTAATTCAAAAATAAAAAGAATATGACCACTGGCTGAATGTGTTACAAAAAAAACAAAAAACAATGGGAGCTTTTTTTTTATACTTTCTTGTGTTTTGTGGGGGTTTGTGAAGACTCTAGGGTTATGAATGTGGTTTTTGGTGTCCTTATACTAATGTATTGCAATCAGGGTCTGAAGATCAGATCTGTAGTTCATGTCCCATATGTCAAAACAATGTCAACAATTTAGCATCAGGTTATGGATTACTTCATTCTTTTTCCAGCCAGAATCTCTTGTGGAAAGGACTATACACTTCAGCTTTATACTTTTAAAAAGAGTACTTATTATGGAAATAATACACTAAAACATGCAAAACAGCAAAAATGTAGACCTACTTTTAAATACAATTTGCAGCAGTTGAAATTAACACTAGAGGCAGTAAAACACTAACTTGCAGCATTTACAAAAAATATTGTTACAAGGGGAAATAAATTATAATATGTCACACTTCTATAATTGCGCATGGTTAACAAACTAATAATGCAATAATACACAATCACATAACCTGCTTCATTACTGACTTTTCTAATGTAGTAAACATGCTTGGTAGCTCACCTGGTAGAGCCAAGAGAAACATGCATAGTTGCTTCAGCAAATGCACTTTATCCCTCGTTTGCTTTTGTTAACCTTATTGGTTAGGTGTGTGGTTTACTTTAGGTGGAACATTATATTTCCATACATGATTAGCATTAACCTTTGAGTGCCAACCAACTTGAAAAATCTGGAGATTCATGTTAATATATTCTAAATAAATCTGAATGTGCCACATTTCACTCTTAAGGTGTCTTGAACTGTGCAAGAAGTGAGTGAAAGTGCCATTTCTGAAGAGCATGCTTGTGCAAGTGTGCCCTGTGATCGAATCAAACATCTGAAATTAAAGCAACAATATAGAACAAAAATAATTACGTTTTCAGAAGTGATGCAATAATTTGACATTCATTGTATGGGAAACACACCCTGGTCTGACAACAGCAACACTGGCTCAACCAATAGCGTGAGTTTGGGGCGGGACTATTTGTTTGTCTGACCAATGGCAGATTAGAGAAGTGTTTGGGGAAACAGACATTATCTTTAGAAATACAATTAACAGAACATATTTGACCTTGAGCATATTGTGAGGATGTAGACTATTTACACTGCCAGTTATTAAAATCAGTCAGAATAGCTTCACCTACATAGCTAATGCTTCTTTCTAATACTCGCATTAGCTGTATTGAAAGCCTTTGTGTTGCTTTACCCACAAAACATGTTTTACAAACACTGAAAATAGCATTAGCCTGATCCGATTTAAAGAAGAAAAAAATGCCAGATGGGCATGTTTTCATTCCAAGGCACAAAGCAAAATGTTGGCTTGAAAATTTGGTATATCTCCACAGATATCGGCCAAATGAAAGGAACATCTGCCAATTGCAGATGACATATTTAGCATGGAAATTGGCTGCTTCCAATCTATAGCTAATCAGTCTGTCTACCCACTATCTAGTTAACAAACGTGCAACTCTGCCAGGACACACAGCATATACATTTTCTGATCATGTTTACGAACATGTCGTCCTGTAATCATTTCATCTCACGCAATCATACTTGGATTGATTTCAGAGAGATCGTAGTTAAACTGAGCGAGTGACCTCAGAGTGAATGCAACCCAGATTCAAACAGTTTCAGTGTTTCTTGATCAATATACAGAAGTCGTGGTCTGATCGATGAAGGGTAACTCGAAACCCTCTCTCACTTTGTCACAGTATGTTTTGAGTAAATGACCAACACCTTCACCTGTCCTTACTTGAGTGAGTTCAGAGATCTGGAAGCCTTTAGTACAGCATTTGTTCCAGAGGTGTATAAACATCCAAAAGTAAGATAAGCACAGAGACATTTATTGCATTATCCAGGTTTTCAATGCAACATTAACTTCAAAACAAAAACAGATGGAGTGGTTTTGTGTGCTTGTCAAAGTCCATGCACCATATTCAAAGAGAGAATAAAAATTATGCATTGTTTACTGTAAACATCAAATAGGTTTGAATGCAATTGCACGAGCCTATTATATATGTCTCCAATCCAGGAAATCTGCGGCCTAATTTCTTTCACAGACTCTGGAGGTGCTATTGATTTTTGTATCTCCAGAGTCCTAAACCTAGTATAAGTAGAGCAGAATACATCAAAGCACATTTACATCTCACAAAGACAGCCTTGAAGATGCGCTTGGTTGCTTCTTTGTTATCTCCTCGTGCCTAAAAGTTTCTTTTTGAAGCACCACACACATTCATGCTTCACAGATGGACCTTATTACAGATTTCCGAAATGTTTCTGATCTGCGTTCTCAGCATATTTATCAGAACACCAGCGCATTAAAAAATATTAACCACAGAGGTCAATCCAGCCTGCTTTTCTAAGCAAAAATCCAGTTTTTCATATTTTAAGACCTTTTGTTTAACATATTCTGCTAATGTGAAATCAAATACGTCCATTTAGAGTGATTTCGTGACTAATTGCCATATTGTTATTTAGAATAACTCTTCAAACTGGTTTTAATGAACCTAATTTTTATGATAGATGAGATACAAACAGCATGGATATACCGACCAAAGACAACCCCCCATCACCATCCCGGGCACGCAGAAGCATTATGGAGGTGGACGTCCCGTGAGAATACAACGAGACGCCATCCAATAAAGAGGATTATAGATTCTAGCCTGTGCACCCAAGTGTTTCCAATGAAATAACCACGTCCTGCAAAAGTCATTAAAATTTAAACCATCCTTTCTTAGGGATATCGCCACACAGCATATATTACCCGCCGAATGAGTGGAAAACAATCTCTACCTTGACGTTGTGCATTAGGCTCACACTGGAGGGAAAAGTGCGCCTTACGCCGAGGGTTGTGTGTGCGGGTCAGTAGCGTTTGAGTGTGAATGTGTGCTTGCAGTGCAGAGAGAGAGAGAGAGAGAGGGATTTCTGGGTACACATTTCAAATTGTGACTTTAAGCTGCCGTGAGAGGGAGTGGGATAATGTTACACATATTTTTGTAGGCTCTATTTTTGGCTGATATTCAATGGTTGATGAAACATTCATGGGGAAACACCATTGGCCGATGAGAGAAAATCTTTATCTAAGCACTTTGGGTCTTTATAGTGTGTGATGCCAATCGTGCCTCACGCCAATAAATGGAGAACTGCTGTTATTTGCATGGAAGCTATTTTATTCACTATTTCTTTGGAAATGACAGTAGTTGGGAATCAAGAACTACACTGCAAAATCGTTTGGTTTTGCTTCAACTTATTATTGTGGTACTTTACCATAAAATTGAATTTCAGTCAAACAAATTTGAAGTTTCATATATATATGTATATTACTTCTTATGTAAACAAACATTTTTATTCTGGATGCGATTAATTGCGATTAATCGTTTGACAGCACTATAATTTTATTTTATTTTTTAAATATAAGTTATTTTCAATTGTAATAATATTTCACAATATTACTGTTTTTACTCTATTTTTAGTGTTTTTATTTCTAAAAAAAAAAATACATAAATACAACCTTGGAGATGATAAGTTACAAAAATAGTGCAAATCATGAATTATTGGGTTTTATGAGCACATGCGTTCTCTGGGATTGAACCCATGATCGCATGATCACGTCTTGTCGTACCACGCAGCTCTCTATAAACTGAGCTACACCAACCCTGATTCACATGGCCGATAAAATAGCACAAAACATTAATATGCGAATGTTCTGTTGCCGATAGGGGCACTTTAAATACATGCTCTGATGGGTCATATTTGTTCAAATGACCTATATGGGCGTATTAGTTAGAGGACATGTTGAAAACAATATTACTTTTTGGCAACATTAAGCCTTTGCGAGTCTGACTGACCAATTTTATTTTTTTTTTAATATCTTACAAGAGCAATTTATTCACAAAACGAAGCCCAGCGGTCACTCTCTGTGTTTGTTGTTGTGTGCAGCCAGTAGGGACACTGCAATAGAAAGATGTTTTGTCTGTTTATTGTGTCTTTTATTATTTCAGTGCACCCATTCTTTCTCCCTCATCACATTCAATTCAGGCACAAGCTCACAACTGGGCTGACACAGTTTCTTTTGCTGTGGTGCTGTAGCTTCGCTATAAACACTCTCAGAGAAATTTACTCGCAGAAACGAATGAAGATGTTGAAGAAGTGCTAATGAAACCAAACGTCACAGAAATCATTTGCTTCCAGTATGTCTTTTATTCCCAATCTGAGCACATTTGAATAAATCCTAGATATATTTCCCATCTGGATGATCATAAAAAGCGAGTGGCACTTCAACAATGAGTTTTCATTCTGCGTGATGCTTGATGCTTCAAGAGTGAAATTACAAAGCCAGTGAGGTCTGAACCTCAAGTTCACCCTCTGAACGCCTGAGATCTTCATTGCATTGGGAAAAAAGCACACACACTCTGTAGTCCTCAGGTGCTGCTGCTCTTTCATGCTTGAGGGAAAACTGAGCGAGTGTGTCCACATAAATAGTTTGAGGTAGATTGGACAGCGCGGGAGGTTTGCTCATGTTTCATTTATGAAGCTCCAACATGTTTTTCCCTGTCTGTGTACCTACCTGTGACCTTGCCATCAAAAATAAGAAATGTACTGTAAATAAAATAAATAAATAAAAAAGGACTGACCAGTCGGACCAATTAAGATTCAAGCCTTTCAAGGAAGGCTTGTGCTTGTTGCTTAGCAACCTGTTCAATTCCCAGATGAGAAGGTGTCAGATCCGTGGCAGGTACATGTGTACATCAGCATTTATGTGCTGATCTCTTCCTTTCATTGATGCTCTCCTTGCACTGATCTGACAAAATCAAAGATGGTTTAATTCCCCCATCATTAAAATACAACACTCACCACTAATTAATCCACAGAAGCGTGAGGTGACGGTAAAGGCCATGTGAATTGGTATTCTCAATCCATTTTACTGCAGTAATGTGACATTTTCATGTGAAATTGGAGTTAACTGGATGGTGGAAGTCCATTACAATCCAGAACTAAGCAAGACTATATGCGAGTCCTGAATGACATATTATACACTATGCACTGTGCATTACTGTATTATTTGTTAAATAATTTTGTTATAAGCATTGTGGTGTAAGGAAAGACGAGACAGCTGAGTGTTTAAAGTGTCCGACTCACACTGATTATACTAGGAATTGGGAAGCACCTAATGACTTCATTTAAATAATAGCTTTTTGTAACAACTATCCCACAGCTTACACAGCTTAAGTGACGTGACTGAAAAAGCAGTTTCAGGTAAAAAATTATTACATTTTGATTCAATATAAAGATGACAAACATTTTTATTTTCCTGTAAAATAATGTGTAGTGGTGAATCATCCGCAATTTGACCTATAAAAAAGCTTTAGGAAAGAAAATAAGGTCCATTGAATTCCAGATGACTCTAAAGTGTCTTTTAATGTTGTTATTTGTCTTAACAATGAGAACTGACTCATCAGGATTTCTTTACTTTTAAAGAAACTTTCACATCTCACAGAAGTTAATTTTTACAACTAGCCTCACAAACATAATTACATTTGTGGTTTACTAATGATTTTGCTCAAACTATTGTCAGAAAGAAAATAAGTTAATAAAAATGATTGTGCATTGTAAATATTTGCTGTATATGTTCTATAAGTTTAATTTTAAGGTTTTTAACTGTGTTACATAATATTCTATATTTTGAATTGCATTGAAAAAAATTCTAAAAACAAACAAAAAAGTAATCAGATGAGATTAAGAGTTAATTCACTTGTAAATTTAATTAAACAGAATTTATTATTATCATTATTATTATTAATGTTCTTTACAGGTTATTAATAATAATACTAGATAGAGACAGAGAGAGATGTAGGGTTATTCATGAATTTACACCAAATGTAACTTAACTGAAACTTTTTAAAATCTATATTTTTAAATATATTTGGTGTAATTTCAACAAAAATATTTTATATTTTTTTTTGTCAGATTTACATTTACACAATTTTACATTTACCATATTACATGCATTTATTTTATTCAAATAACTTTTTTTACTAAACTTTTACTTTATACTTTATCACTTAAATTATACTGAAGTATATTAAAAATATTTACCATAACACACACACACACAGACATATATATATATATATATATATATATATATATTAGTGCTGTCAAATGATTAATCATGATTAATTGCATGCAAAATAAAAGTTTTTGTTTGCATAAAATATGTGTGTGTTCTGTGTACATTTATTTTGTATATATTAAATTTTTACAAATTCTAAATTATACTAATTATATATTAATAAATACAATATATTTTATTTAGAAAACGCTTTTTTGGATTATTTACTAAAATGGTATATTGCATTTATAGTACAAAAAATCACACACACACACACACACACACA
>JAUMHE010000056.1:3799377-3812911 GCA_032359235.1 Enteromius mattozi
TATATATATATATATATATATATATATATATATAGTTTGTTTATTTTTATCTACATTAAATATTTGAAATAATTATCCTGCTTAAAAATAACTTGGTAGTGACCACAAAAATACACACATTTGACATAAAGGACTCATTGGTAATTTCTGGCCAGTGTGCATGTCATCAAGGGTGAGGGTAAGGTTAACTGAAGTGGTGCAGCGTTACAAATGTCAAGTGTAAAGCTTTGTTCCTAATGCACAATTCAACGTGTGTGCCAACCCCCCATCCCAATCTGAAGGGCTGAGCAATCGTCCCTCTCAGAGAGAAACTCCAGAGCTTCAATCTACAGATGACTCACTTTGTTCTCTCTTTTAGGTATTGGTCTGGCCCTTTCGGGTTAGATCTATCCCTGAAGCAATCTAGGTAAGAGAAATGGAACAGAGATGAGATTTCGGCTCTGAGGTATACCCCGCTCCAACACTATCAGCGCTGACGTTGTTTCATTAGAGAGTTCAATGCAAAAGACTGTCTGTGTTTACCGAGGCTATAGCCAGAGACTCTCCTCTGATCAGTCAGCACTTCAGCTGGAAGAGAAAGCACACAGTCATTCTGCTTACTGGCCATTAATGTCTAGAGAAATCCCATCATCCAGCATGGAGCTCAGAGCTGTGGAGCTGTGGGCTATTCACAGACCTGTCTTCATCATCTCCCATCACCTGCAGCAGAGCGGAGGAGGAGAAGGAGGAGCTAGGCAGGGGTTAAATTTGGGATATTGGAGATGGAAGAGCACTAAATTCTAGTCATCTGGCTGAGATATGACATAACCAGCTGACTCAGTGTTAGAGCACTGACTCTGTATAATGCTTATAATAATAAACATATTGTTATCATAATAAAGGTTTTATTAAGCATGTGTATGTACTTAATAAATTTTGAGCTTGGTAAAAATATTAATAAATAATGTTTTTTTTATCTCTTGTGCACTCCAAGGCTGCATTTATTTGACTAAAAATACGATAAAAACAGTAATATTATGAAATATTATTACAATTACAATAACTAGTTTCTATTTTAATATATTTCAAAATCTAATTCATTTGTGTCATGGTAAAGCTGAATTTTCAACATCATTACAGCCTTCAGTGTAACTACAGAGGAAGCACTTTAGTATAGCGACCAGTTAACTATTTGCTTATTAGCATGCCTATCATTAACATATTAGCTGCTTGTTAGTACTTATAAAGCACATATTGTGCACAACCATATTCTACATCCCTAATCATAAACTTAACAAATAAAAGCTATTAATAAGCAGCAAATTCGGAGTTGTAGTTAATGATTTGTTCAACCTGGCCTCATAAAAATATGTACCTCTGTGCACTTTTTGTGCATCTTTTTTACGTACCTTACTGCAGTTGCAAAGAAAAATGTCCACCGAGTGGCACTAAAATATATTTTTATTATGTTGATAAAAGTATGTATTGCAGTGACTCAGAATTTAAATATCCGTGGACTGTTTTTCCTTTTTCATTTTTGAAATACGCCCTACACCAAATCCAACCCTAAACCTACCCGATAGTGTCAACAAATGCAAAACTGATATAAAAACACATTTGTTGATGCAACCGTGTCATTTCAACTTCCTTTTACACAGATTTGTTTCCAAATTTCCTCTTAAGTACATCTCTGTACTCCGTGAGCTCCCGAACAAACATACCGCCTATAAAAAATATGAAGCTGGATATGTGTGATGCTAATGCTCAAAGGCATTTTTTTTTAATCTCCCATCATATTAATATTGTTTTGAAGTCATAACATGATATTCTTCAAGTAATTGTGCAAAAAATGCGCCTTATTAATCGAAGCTCTGTAAATTTCTTTGAAAAGGCATAAAAGGCATCTTGAGTTTTACTGCCTCTAGTGTTAATTTCTTTCGGAAACTGCAGTGATATGTTCTTGTTGGTACATATTTCATGTCTCACTAAAAAGTGCACAAAGGTACGTTTATGCCATGAGACCAGGTAGGGTTTGTTAATAGCAAGAACTGGACCTTAAAATCAACTGTGATCATTACAGATGTTGAAAACAGTGTGCTGCTTAATATTTGTTTAGACATTATATGTCTTTTTTGGTCACTTTTGATAACTTTAATGCATCCATGCTGAATTAATTTCTCTTTAAAAATCTTACTGACCCAAATTTTAAACGGTTAGGGCATGCATATGTTACGGGCCAATAGAGTGTACGTGTCAGTGGTCCAGCTCTTCTTATATCTCCTTTGTCTCCCCTCCCCCGCCTTTCCAAGCCTTTGTCCTTGAACAGGACAGAGACAGAGGAGATGAAAGCCATCTCTGAAAGGATGTTCCGTATCTTAGGATATCAGTGCAATCATGCAGCATCTGTCCATTGATTCGTTGTATGTGGCAAAAATCCAAATCATTTCAGGAAGTGAGAGATTTCTAGCCATCATTTGCACAACCTTCTACTGTTAAGTCTGTTCAAATCTAGCGCTCTAAGGATAAATATAATAAAAAGCCAACCTTCTCTTACAGCTTGATTGAAGAGTTAAAAAAAAAAACGCTAAATTAGTCTGGAGAGCAGTTTATGTAAATTCAAAGAGACATCTGGCTTTAGACAGAATGAGTCCAGGTGTGTTGGACTGAAACACTGTTCGTGACACCATCTAACATTTGAACACAGTTGGGAGTATCCTAATCACACCAAATGGTATTGGCAGAGAAAGCACATTAAATTCATATTGCTTATTTTTTTCATTATTTTTGCCATCATCGCAAATATTTGTGAGCATAGGCTATATCAACCATGCCCTGTGCACTTAGTATGAACTCACTTGTTCCCTTTGTTGTATCTTCCAGATCAGCTCAAATCAGATTATTTGAGTCGTGCTGCAAGCTCTAAAACCTGGAGTAAAACCAAGACCTAATGTAAAACAAGGCAATAGCACAATCTGATACTCTACGCCTGAAGAGATACTATCTTATTCAATCTATGCACGTCCAGTGATGCAGTGCAGGGTCAGGACAGTGGCTGCCACAATGAAGAGGCCTTCCTATTGAAATGAAGCTGGAGAAAAGAAACAAACTAAACACACATTACAAACAAAATACCAGTCCATTATCCATAATAATGCTTCCTTCATTAAAAAGTCCATACATTTCTCATCGAACACTACTGGGATTTTTTTTTAGAGCTGTTTTAGACTGTGTTTCAAATAGTGCTTGATCTGCGCATATTTCTTTTTCACTGGAGAAAGCAATGTTTTAGGGATAGAGGACCCATATTTTAGCTGGAAGCAAAGTTTTGAACTTAAAAATGTCTTAATGGTGGATTTATTTCATGTATTATTGTGATGTTTTTATCAGCCGTTTAGACTCTCATTCTGACGGCACTCATTCACTGCAGAGTGAGGTAAAGATAAGGTCACACTTTATATTAGGTGGCCTTAACTACTACGCACTTACATCAAAAAATATTACAATATACTTATTTTGTTCATATTGTCTTGCAAAACACTTTTGCTGCTATTGAGATGGGGATACGGGTAAGGTTAGGGACAGGTTTGGTGGTATGTGTATGTGTAAGAGATGGGTTAACAGTGTAATTATAAATGTAATTACAGAAATTAATTACAGATGTAACAAAATATAGGTATTTTTTTAAATATTAGTACAATGTAAATACATGTACTGTATGTACGCAATAAATGTATTGTGTCAAAAGATTGATTTAAATGTAGGTAAAAGGTAGTTAATGCCACTTAATATAAAGTGGGACCAAATATTAAGAAGAACAATACATCTAGATTTACATCTTCTATATGGCCTGAAGGTGAGTAAAAATTCAGCAAATGTTCATTCACGTCAAGCTTAGCTAATCCATATATTATATAGAGTAACCAAATATGCTTCTAAACTAAAAGACAATAAATATAATTCAGAAGTGCAAGCTTCCAGTCTATCTTCAAACTGTACACAGTAATATAATGTTATTAAATTGAGTTCACAAAACAGGGAAGTCTGAGCAAAAATACAGTAAAAGTGCAGCATGCTAAAAAATAAACCCGATTTTTACAGTGATAATAATAATGTCAAAAAAGTCTAAAAATCATTTTCTCAGCAGTGTAGAAGCAGACCCATACTGAGAGTGTTTTTCCCTTTCACAGCCCTCTTGCAGTAAAGCATGCAGAATGGAAGGATTGAATAACCAAATGAGAGAGACACACACAGCAAAGACCATTAACTCCCATTCCTGAAGGCTTCTGCATCACTGCCTGCTGCACTATTTGCAGGCGGAGGTTTGTGTGCGCGAATAATAATCTGTCTCTGGCCACAGGCTCGTAATGGGGAGACAGACGGTCCGTTCCTTTTCCATAGCAGCCCTGTCAGTTAGAGACCAAGCAAATGCACCTCTACAGGCAAAGTAACATAGCTGAAGTCACGCAGCACTCTGTCCTAAAAAAAAAAAAGAAATCCAGTGCAGTTGCCAAAAATCATGACTTTTTAACTGACATGAAAACCCAAGAGAGATGAGGAAAGAATCGTCCATTTTAACAGCCAGACCCTGCCGTTCAGCAATCAACGAGAATGAAATAACACTGTAAAAACCACCCATGGACAATTAACTTTAGCACTTAAAATGTGTAATTACAACAAAAGCTAGCTGAATAGAAGGCAAATACAGTCATTCACAGTTAATTATTGTAAACAGCTCTCTTTAAAAAGAAAAACATTTCCCTTTTTGCTGCTCATTGGACTTTAATTACTATAGTTGTCTATATACCTCGGTACTTTAATGGATTTAATTCAGAATCCAGACTTTACAAGATGCCAAACAATCATTAAATTGTTTTATTACGCAGAAATAAACAAAAACGTCTTCAGAAACAAACTCAAATGTGCCCTTTTGGTTTCTAAATGTCTCTTCTAACGGTTTCGCAATCCTTAGTCAATAATTGACTGCACATAATTGCAATAAGTTCAAGATTTCATTTTTAATTCAATGTGTTACTTGCTGTTTCTTTGTAATTAATTGTGGAATTTACAAGCAAAATCTGAGTGGAAATTGTTTCTGAGTCAAACTGTGCCTCTAACCAGCAATACAACAGATCTGCGAGACACCAGTTTGACTCTCACTGAAGGGTCTCCTTGTGTCCTGTTTAACCCAGCAATGTTTATTCAGAGATCTGAGAGGCAGCAAATTGCATTTCCTGCTCGCTTTATTCCATGGATTTCTATATAAATTAAATTATAACTTGATTTATTGCCAAGCCTTACTTCGGGGCTCACGGCCCCCTCCAAAGATAACGCCGCTTATTGTGGCAGAAAAGCCGTCCCAGAAAAACATCCTAACATCAAAGGAGGCTTTCATAACTGCTGCTTTGAGATGCAGTGAAATACCGTGGCCTCAGATGGCAAGTGTGACCAAAATCATTCGGACACGGCACATTGGGCCAATTACAGTCTCGTCAACAGCGGTCATGATCATGTGTTAAAGTACAGGGGGTCTAGATGAGATAATTCTAATAACGGCTAGTATTGCTAAACTGAGGAGACAGCTGGTACGGGGGCCAGCCGAGGAAAAGCGTGCCTTGCAGAATAGCATAAACGTCAGTGTCCTAAATCTGTAAGGGAAAGTGTGGCATTAAAATATGAGAAGAGATTTAGGATTTAGTCTTAAAACACACAATTAAAGAAATAGTTCGCCCAGAAATGAAAATTTGCTGAACATTTACTCCCCCTCAGGCCATCCAAGATATACATAGCTGGAGAATGTATTTGGAGAATATAGATGTATTGAGAAATTTAGCATTGCATCACTTGCTCACCAATGGATCCTCTGCAGTGAATGGGTGCCGTGAGAATGAGAGTCAAAACAGCTGATAAAAATATCACAATAATCCACAAATAATCTAAAAAGAAAATATTGTAAGAAACACAAATTTTTATATTCAAACTACTCTTTCCAGTACATACATATTCAGTTTTAAATAAATATATTGGTGGATTTTTATGAGAGTGGAAAACAATGCACTTTTCACTGGAAGAAGCATCATTATGGATTACGGAGACTATTATTGTCCAGATTATTTAAACTTGATACACCTTAGTTGTGAATTTGTTTATTACAAACATGCAGCGTTTCGCTTCACAGGATATTAATTGATGAACAGGAATGATGTGGATTCCTTGTGGATTACTGTGGATTTTATCAGCTCTCGTTCTGACGGCACCCATTCACTGCAGATGATTAATTTGTTGAGCAAGTGATGTAATGCTAAATTTCTTTAAATCTGTTCCGATGAAGAAACCAACTCATCTACATCTTGCATTGCCTGAGGTAGAGTAAAATTTCAGCAAATGTTCATTTTTGTGTGAACTATGTATTGCTTTAAAGAAATTGTGTTTCTGCATCCAGAGTGTCTTTGTACTAACAGCAGACCTATTAAGAATATATCAGCACAGACACCTGGTGACTGCAATTTTCCACAGCTGATCTTTACAATTAATGTTTTATTTGGAAGTTCACGCAGCCCTACAAGAAACAGTTAATGAGAAAACCGCCTGTAGAAAAAATTTGGACTTAATTGGATACTCTTTTGATTGATGGAAATTTTTTTGCAGAAATACTGGCCAGCAGACCTTTTACTCTCACAGATGATTCAAAGATTTAGAAAACAGACTTTGTGGAAAGTATCAGACCAAGCTAAAATGCCAATCCAGTTACTGAGGATAATCTAATTTGAGAGGGAAGACATCGTTATGGCATTCTTTTGTAGTATGACTGCATTTGTAAACAATATGAGTGCGTGAGGGAATGTTTCCAGGACACTCTTAAGCTTTGTAATAGCTTTCAAATCTTAACTGTAGTATTGGCATGATGCTATTAAAACATCAAAATGTGATGCATTGTTTCATTTTCATGAATCTGCCATGAAGTCAATACAGATGGGAATGCTTATTTCTAATTATAATGAACAAAGAGCAGAGAAACATGTGCAAGCCTTTTTAAATAAATAAATAAATAAACGTCACATATTTTTAAGTATTTTTATTTTCCACAACCAGCGCAATCACTGCATCTCTTTCTCTCTTTACAGCACCTTTTATAGTAAACAGCAGTAATAAAAATGCTGTGACTATCATCAGAGCTTTTCATCTTTCTTACACTACACTTGCTACATCTCCATCTCTCTAGAGATCCATCTGTGATGTATTTTAACAGTCAGTTTTGTTTTGTTTTTTGTTTGCAACAACCTGACTGCATGCTTATGCTCCAATTCAAACATACATCACTATATACCACTCACGCATATATATTCAAGATTAATTTTTATATTTAAAACTATATATGAAGAGTTCGTTTGCAAAGACAGATTACTCTGTTTTTAACAGTTTTCTAAAATTGTGCAGTTTTTTCATTGTGCATACCAATTATTTTAAAACGTCTCGTTGAATTTATGCACATAGGCAGGTATTAATTAATGCTGTTGAATTGCATGTTGAGAATTGTGTTTTGCATAGTTTCATATGTTTTGTTTTTATCTTGATTGATGTGTTATTGTTTTGATTTATTTATTGGTGTATTATTATTATGCATTATGTTAGGTTGAATGCGAATGTTTTTTAAATCAATTTTTCATACTTTTGGAGCTTTGGTGTTGCAAACTTTACATTTAAAGAGCATTACAATTAATTTCAATCAAAGTGCAATAAAAATAACATAATCAAAAACATGACTTTTATTTTTCATTTTTTTAATTGAGTTATCTGTCTTTGCAAAGAAACTCTAAAAACAAAACAAAGAAATTTTTCAATTTTATGCACTTATAAACAAACAAGTATTGCAGTCTCCACATTATATTCACAGAACCAGATGGGGCCCAGAGTGAAATCTCTAGTGCCGGTTGCACCCTAGAAATATATTATTTATGTATTATAATAAATAGCAACCCGAGCATTCAAAATGTCTTTTGTCTTCACATTAGGTCATTCTTTCAGTGTAGATTTGGTTGTTTTGCACTGATTTTACTTGGCCATCCATTTGCTATCCTTTCAGAAATACTGTAGTACTTGTTGAGGTACTTCACTCACCCAGAATGGAAAATAATATTGCATCAAATACACAGTGCCTCATAGCAATGACAGCCCGTGAAGACTTCTAGAGCACTTTCCCTCATTGTAACTAAAAGGTCAACAGAAATTTGCAGGTTTTACAATTACAATGGTTTTTAGTCTAATTGGAATGAAATCAAACCATTTCTAATTCTCCATTTCAATAAAACACTGGCTTCTTTGTGATCTATTACATTCTGTAGTGCTAGAGCTGCAATGACTGTTCAGAGGAATCAGTTGCATTTAAAGCAGTGTAGTTTTAGAATATCAGCATTAGAATCAGAATTAGCTTTGTTCGCCAAGAGTGTGCAAACACAAAAGGAATTTATTGTGTTTTTTAGGAGCTTTTACTAGGAACAACAGTTTGTAATTATTGTATTCAGACTGTAATTGTTTGTATTCAGACTAACGGCATGTTTTGATATGGCCTATGATATTGCTTTTACACAACATCTAAACAAGCAAGTAATTAAGATTGAGTAATTACAGTTTTGACAGGAACCGACTAGTTCATTTGCTGCAATGTCAACAAAAATAGTTCCCCCCTGTTTTTTTAATCTCCATAAATAAAAACCCCTTTCTCAAATCAAGCCGATTTCAAATTCTTGGCTGTGTGATGTCACACAAACAAGCCCCTCCCACGATTGTTGACTCACACTGCTGTTTTACCTCAGACCAGATGAATGTCTCCATAGCGATTGCCGTGTTTGGTTGTTGGATGCAATAATAAACATAGCAGTCGTCATTTACTCCAGAGCAGATGAAGATGCAGTGGATTAAATTTGTTTTTGAAGGGAATGCAATTCCCCGAACTACCTAAACGCATCTATGCGCATCTTTTGTGATCCACCCTTACCTAGTAGTTTAAGTACAAGCTTTTTTATGAATTTTTGCAAATCGCCTTTCCTAATAATGTGATACATAGCAAGTTTCACGATGAATGTGGCTAAAGTTTACCGTCTCTCAGAAAACGGCATGTAACCCCTCGGAAGAGAGGGGTGGTGTCAGCAGAGCTCATTAGCATTTAAAGAGACCTGCAACAAACAGAGCTGCTTTTAACAGGGTTTCTAAACAGGTTTGTTGTTTTACTTACACTACCATTGATAAATTCTAACCAAAGTATGTTAAAGACTTTTTATTAAGACTCTAAATAATCAAATCAACTAGTGGAAAATGGGCATCCGATGATCCCTTTAAAAAAGAGGCTTCATGTAAAGTGTTTCACACATACAGGTCATATAACCCTGCCTTTCGGTGAAAAAATGTCCCTACATGTGCTCAAACAACTACTCAAGGCAAATTTGCTATGCAGTAAGCAGTCCTATAAAAGAATACATTAGCCACAAAAAAGTTTTGTTTGTTTGTTTGTTTGTTTGTATAAGATCAGTGCCACAGCAAACATAGCCTATACCTATGGAGAAAAAAAATAACATAAACGTTTATAATCAGCGGCTCTATAAATGGAGCGGATGAGAGTAACTTGGGTTCCTCGGAACTCTCTCCATGGTGCTGAAGCGGTTGCCCAGGTGACACGATATCAAGGGCATCGGCGTTTCTACAGAGCCGCTGAAGCATCTGACGCTCACGAAACCCCAGTGACTAATGAAAACAAACTACCCGACATTCAACACTTAACTTCTCAAACACAGTCTAACCAACGTGTGTTGTCTCCAGCCTGTTTCCAAACACCGTAAAGCCGACAAACTCATTGCTTGTGAGCGTCTATCGCTTTTATCGTGTTATGTGAACGAAACGATGTCCCTCATGAAGTCGGTGTCGCTTTCTTTCCAGTGAACTGTGCATGCAAAACAAAACGTTTGCGCGTTAACTTTCAAAACTGATATAACGTAACAGCCTATAACAAAGATTCTCTCAACAAGTATTCCAACAAGTATAATGAATTCCGTCTCAAGAGAAACCACGCAGTTCAAGAAGAAGAAGAAAAAACAGGATGTAAATAAATTGTAAATAGACCGCTCTTAAATGTACTTGATGCCTCGATAGGGGGAAACATTGTGATGGAGCTCGGCTCGGTCTGATGAAATGAGAAGAATGGGAACCAACAGACGCTATCAGGACTGGGTCGCGCACAGAGAGAAATACAGCAACGCTAAGGAATGAAGGGGGACTCTTACCGCTCTGAATCAAGCCTCGGTGTGATTCGGCGTAATAATCCCGCGAAATAAACGTGAACCAAGCTGAATGGCGAAACGCTGCCCGTCGTCGCTCTTCAGTGCTGCTGCATCTGACGGCGCAGCTGCTGCTTCCACGCGCTGAGAGACTGAGCGCGCGACACGGATCAGCGTGCACGAGTCCACAGCAAGCTGCCTCCAGTGAGAGACCGTACAGCTCATGTGCAAAACCGATGAATGTTTTTATGTCTAAAAACTGACTTGTAATCTTAGGTCGCGAGTAAGCTGTCTGCTGTGAAGTGTGAGCCATGTTAACACAACGCAATGACAATATTTACTAGCCTGAAATTATTAACGCAACAATAAACCTCATCACAATATGTTGTGTGTTTAGTAGTTTGGTGCGTGATGCAAAACTTACAACATTTTATATAAAAACTAGTTTGCTATTCATATAATATTTTTAGTGCAGTGGATTGTATTAGGCCTATTATATATTTAATAACAAAGACTTGAACGTATAATATGTGAATCTCGCGTACAATATCAGCTGTTGATGTGATGTGACATTTCTGCGTTTTTTTATTTTATTTATATATAGGCTATTATTTAGTAGTAGTAGGAATAATTGGCTATGTTTATTTATTTATTTTGCATTAATCGTACATACAGTTCACAAAGCTAAATTGCACATGTTTCAGAATCAGAGCACCATTGCTGATGATGGTAAAGGCAAAATAATCTGGTAATTGTACTCCCTCTGTTGGCCGCTGGACACACGTCGGTTTTTGCAAAGTGCTTCAGGTAGTCTATCAAATAATCAACTCGTCACTATGACACGTCATGCAATTACGAGGAAGCGACTGCGGTCAGGCAAAGAAGTTTCTTGACTGACTGGTGTTTAATTATCAGCAGAAAAATAAAAGGTATAACTATCATAAATTGTCATTCTAAAAAATGTTTTGAAATACACTAATGCAAACTTCTTGAACCTCTATAGAGAATACAACAGAAAACACTTGTGGTGGTCTTTCATTTATATATATATATATATGTCACCACATATTAGTTATGGGGTTTAAGCCCTGCCCCCACTTAACATGTTACAGTAAATAAAGTGGGACATTAAAAACAACAGTTTGCATTGATAATAATCATCATTCATATTCTGAACCATGTCAAACAAAAGTCATAAGACATATCTTATGAAAGCCTGCTGTAGATAAAGGTCAGACATGAGGTTACATACTGTCCTGTATGTTAATCTAAAGTTAATAAAAATCAATGTAAATATTATACTACTTTTAGGTTATTATTTATTTATTGTGGAAATCTGCTAAATAAGTTTTTAAAAATGTGAAGTTGTTGTTTTTTGTATTCACTCAAAGGTTACAAAAATAAAATGATATTTTACTTTGAAGGACAGAATTCACAAAACATATTCAGTGGTAAGCAGTTTTTTTACAGTGTGTTCCGTATAACCACTGCTAAAACAAGCATTTGTGTTCATGTAATAACCGGCATTGTTCTGCTTAAATGACAATCTATTGAAATGGTGAAATGATTTTGAGAAATACAAAAATACAGGCAACTGCTTTAGTCATTTCCTTTTTTCCTGGAATCAGTATAGTACAGTATAATGAAATAACTTCGATAATAATCATAATTAAATACTAATGGGTCATTTATCTTACAGTCTGAGCTCTGACCATAATGCAGATTTTTGAGAAAAAAAAAGAAAATGAAAAATATATATATATGCGATTCTGATTTCTATAATTTAATCAAACAATTCAATGCTAAACCCTAAAAGCACACAACATCACAGGATGTATTTATGTTTATTTATATGCTTACTAATGTTTGTGCAGTTGTTTTTGCACCAAAATTTTTTAATGTCCCTTCCCCGAAGATGATGTTAGGATCTTCAACCAGTTTCATCAGACCCCTTAAATTTAGAAAACATTACATTTGTGAAGGACATTATTGTGGGTGCACTTAATTTTTTATTTATTATATTTATATATATATATATATATATATATATATATACAATTTGTGCAACTGGCTGATAAAGGGATATTACAAAAGATTAACACAGAGGAAAGTGAAACTGACAGCACAGGAAAAACCTGTGCTTGCTTTTTTCCCCCATTCTGATAAAAGAAAGGAAACAATGAAGAACCACCTGGAATATTTTTGTTTTTTTTTCCATGTCAGAAGTTAGTTCAGCATTCAAAAACATGAGAGAAAAAAAAAAAGTGAATATCCATTCAAACAAGTGAAGTGATTATAACATATTACTGTGATATTCACATTTTTTAAATTATGTTTTGTTTAATATTTTAATCCAATATAGGATATTTATTATAAGCAGAGCTGGGTAGATTACTTGAAAAATCCATAATCCATTACTGATTAAAAAGTTACATGGCAAACATCCATTCTATCACTACTTTTTGATTACCTTTAGATTACTTTTGACCTAACTTGTTTATCATATTGATTTAAATAATATAACTTTGTACCATATTGATTTATAATACAAACAAATCACTTGTTGTTATTAATAAGCAGGTGCTATTTATTTAATAACTTCCTACCTTAAAATCTCAAGTAAATATATCAGGTAGAAGAAATAACAGTTTGGGAATCCATGCATTACATGTAAATAAGAAATTATGTAAATTTGTGCATTTTAATGTGACTGAAAGCCTTTCAAAGACATAGTATTACATGGTTAAATAACCTACTGATAATTTAAATAAAAATGAACACATTCATCAGTAGCTGAATCAGTGTAATGTTAAGAAAACTTCTCAAAGTTGAAATTAAATCCTGTGTGGTCCCTCCGTTTCTTTGTAACCTGACTAGTGACTGGTTTTTGTGTGAATGTCCACAAAACTGGATAATAATTTATTGCTATTGCGTGACTATTATGTAATCATGCATGGGCGTAAATCCCTAAAATCATAATAAAAAAAAATCGCACTGTCTACTGTGAAAAATACATGTACGTATACCTAAAAACGTCGTGTAAGTGGAAATAGAAACGCAAAAAATGCATTTCAAAATAGTTGAGCTCTCCCTCCCCTTCCTCACAGTGGTTTGGCCCACTGCCTACTATCCCAGTTCATCTCGCCTACCTACGCTACACCTGCAAGTCAGGTATGTGTCTGCGTCTCTGTACATTAACTAGTTGTTGAACTCCAGTAAGTAGGGAATTTTATTCACTTTAAATAGAGCGATTCTCTTTAATGTAGTTAATGCTGATTCGTTAATAAATT
>JAUMHE010000056.1:3829121-3847647 GCA_032359235.1 Enteromius mattozi
TGACATGTAGGTGCAGAGCTACTTATTGTCAACAGATTGTTCAAAAGGGACCATCAAAATAAAGTGTTACCCAAAATTGTTAAAGTAGCCCAATTCTGTGAGAAAACCGCATACTTGGCAACACTGAAAACTGTCCTGATCCAAGGTTCATTTTCATACATTCCGTTGTCACATCCAGGTTTGTGTTCACTGCAGTAAAAATGCAATCAGTATTTTTGTATTGCTTTCCAGTAATATAAACAAGGTGCATTTACTTTTTTTAAAAATTTATGAGATATTAAGTAAGACATTTTTCATACTTCACTGGCAAATGTTTGAAATAAAGCATAATTTACTAAGATTTTTGCTTTAAATAAGAAAAATAAAAGCTATTTAGGGCTTAAGAAATCAAGATAAATGTTCCTATCATCTGCTGTGGTTTTGGCAATGTTGCGTGAAGTATGTTTCTGGCCTAAAGCAGCTCTTTTGCATCTCTGCACGCTACTGAGAAGCACGATTGCTTTCATCATGTGAAAGAGGGATTACTGACCCTCCATTGACCTTCACCCTCTCTCTGTTTTTGAAACATGATTCCCTCTCGTCTCTAATCTCTCCTTTCGGTCTGCCCCGATTACGGAGAGCTCTGGACAGTTTAAAGCATCTCGTCTCTGTTATCGTGCTACAATTAAAACTAGTACAGGCCTTTGATCTTTTGATTTAAACAACCTGTGTCTTCTTGTTACAGTTTCCTCCTGTGGCTGCTTAACTTCATCTTGCGGTAAATAAAAGCTTCCTTCGGCTCTTTTCTGCTTCTGGCTGTGATCCCGGAGTAATGCTGAGTGTCCCCTCGTCTTGGGCGGCAGAGACGGCTCAGCAGGTTTCGTCTGAACTCATGGGAGGTAGAGACAATTAATAAGAGCCTCGCATTTCTGTTTCTCAGTGCCAAGAGATCAGCCGCAGTGTCCTGCTGCCAGCTGACCCACTGCTCCACATCCTTCACGTTTATCAGTCAACTGCAGTGATAAACACATACTAAAGAGTTAACAAGAGCACATTTATGATGTTTATCATGGTGAAAAAGTGTGGGAAACCCTTTTGTTATATTGAATAGGACTGTCATAAATGACCCTGTTACCTTTGTTTCTGTGTTCAGATGTATTCAGTTTGATTCAGTCGCGCTATGTAATATTGTGACTGGTTAAAATGAGATGTTAGATGTTGGTGCATGAAGTACATTTGGGGTTATTTATACCTCAGATGTAGTTCATGTTTAAAGCAGCTCTATTTAAATCTGCGGTGTGACAGTAATGACTGCAAGGAACTTCCTTTTTCTCTGTGGCTTGGTTATTTTGGATGTCTCAATCCTTCTGGCTGTTCATCTGATTGACATTCTAATGATCTGCTGTTTCAGAAAATAGCTGCTCAATGCCTTCAATTCTTCAACGCAGTCCAAAAATACAACACTGAGAAATAATTTCCAAATGTATTGTTAGTGTACATTTGAGAGAGGGTACAGAATTGAGGAAATATCAATGCTGATAGCTTCGATAGCAATAATGTGATCTTTATATTAATTTATACATAATAATAATACTAATAATATATTTTTAGTTTTATGTATTTATAATAATTATTGCAGTTTTAAAAAATTGCACAATAATAATTATAATTATTAATAATAATATTAGTAGTAGTAGTAGTAGTACTATTGCATAATAATAATAATAATAATAATAATAGTGTATTTTTAGTGTTGTTTATTTTTAGTAATTATTGCACGTTAATAACAATTATTGCATAATTATAATAATAATAATGTTGTTGAATAATGATAATAATAATGTATTTTTAGTTTTATATATTTGTAATAATTATTGCACAATAATATCAATAATTGCATAATTATAATAATAATGTTGCATAATGATAATAATGTATTTTTAGTTTATGTTATTAGAATTATTGCACTATGGCATAACTATAACAATAATAATAATAATGCTTCTGCATGTTGACTGCATCACATGACTTGTGGATTTTGGATCTGAATTTACACTTTGAAATATTTTATAAAATGTATTTTTTTTCAAAAAAAAAATAGTAATAAAATAATTAAAACATTTTTTATATATATATATATATATATATATATATATATATATATTATAACACAAATTTATTTTGAAGAATTTTACCCACTATTAATAAATAACTAAATTATTATTTAGAATATATAAATTGCTCTTCCAAAGATCTTTATTCAAGTATATATTTGTAAATTGCATTTTTATAAATAAATAAAAAGTAATATGTCATTGAATCCAATCTGAAGTGAGGAGAAAAATCAGTTCTCTCCCAATGAGGTAAATAAATCAGACTGTTTGTTTGTACTCTTTACAATCTCTAATGAAAACATCCTTGAAAGGCTTCTTTGGAATCTGACAGGGAAACCAGTCTGATCCAGTTTGCTGCATCTCGACAGGAAGTGAGCAGGGCAGAGGCAGCCAGCTGTTTTGGAGGCGCTGTGTTTTTGTTGTGTTTTTCCTGGCGAGGCTGAAGGAAGTGCCAGTTGTACTCAGGTGATCTCAGCAGCTGGGCTGAATAGGCCGTCTGTTATCCATGAGCCTCTGAATCTATGATGAGTGCAAACAAGCCGGGGGATGTTTTTATTCCCTCGCCTTCAGCAGATCCGCTCGCCACGGGGAAGACTAGAGAGGATCTCTCAAGCTGACCCATATATACCTGCTGAGGCTCCCTTGAGACCGTCTGAGCCCTGGGTTCCTCAAGACACCCTCACCGGGCCTTGATCGCTGCTTTACAGCTGCCAGCCATTTGGCCAAATATTTTCCTCACATGTGGAGTGTATGCGTGTGTACATATGGACTGTGGGAAAAAAGCGGGGCCCGCAGAGGGAAAGAGAGAGGTGTGTTTGAGAGAAGAGATGGTGTGTTGTTGCTGTTTGAACAGGCCTGTTTGTTTTGGCTGGAATCTGTTTGATTGATTCTCCTCGGCTCTGCTGAGGATGAAGCCTGAGCTTCTTCATTTCATTTCCTCTTAGCAGGGATACGCTTGCACACTTAGTTCTTTTCAGGAAATATTTTGTGGCTTAGATCTTTAATAGTCTCTGAAAACACTTTCAGCGCTAAAGAGTCTAAGGCAGCTGGCTCTTTTAAAAACAGGGCGAGTGTGTTACGCTGCGACACCAGTGTCACCTCACAGGAAGTGGGCAGGGGAGTTTTATTTACTCATCAGCCATTGTGACCCACCTGAGGTTGTGAAAAGAGAAAGAGAGCACTTCAACACTGAAAAATAATGCTCAGTGCAAAATAAGTTCAGTTCAGTTCAGCTCAAATTACTAAAGCAACCAAAGACCAATTAACCACATCACATTTATTTTCAAACGAAATAATCATTTATTAATAAAATATAGGGCTTATTTTACAGTTTATATTAATACATAACCTACATCTACACAATCATAAATGACTTGACTACATTTTCTCTAAAGGTTTATGCTCAAAAGTGTCATTTTTAGTGAAATAATAATGTACTCAGGAGTAAAACCAAAATATGTATTTTTAAATAATAATAATTATTAGCAGTATTATTAGTAGTAGTATTTATTTATTAGCAATAATCATAATTTTATAAAAAAATTTTAGAGAAAGATAAAAACATACTCACATATATTTTTATGAACTTTTTATTATATTAGTAGTAGTAGTAATATCATTTAAAAACAACCTTTTATCAATAATTATTTTAACAATTACTCAACAAATCATTTATTTATTTATTCATTATTTGTTTTTGTTAAATGAATGAGCTGGACTAGATAGAGATTTTTTATTGAACAACAATAATAATGATAATAAATAAATAAATAAATAAATAAATAAATAAATAAATAAATAAATAAATAAATAAAGTATTAACAATGATCATCATTTTTACCACATTTATTTTAGACAAATATAAACTGAAATGATTTTAACTGACTTTTTATATTATTATTATTATTATTATCAACAATAAATGATAACATTATTATTATTATTATTATTATTATTTAGAAACAATATTTTATAAATCATTATTTTAATATTTAATCAACTAATCTTTTTGCTATATTTATTTAATTTACTTTGAATGTTTTGTTAAATAGATGATTTGGACAGTGAAGTAAAAAGCAATCAAAAAGTGTCCAGCGTACAGCAAACACCTTCATTAACCTCTAAATCCCATGATGCACCTCATGATGCTGGAATCTAGACAAACAAGTTCAAAGAGAGATATTTTCATTTGTTTTGTTTCTAAAATTTGCATTTTTGCTGTTTTGCCTTTGATGTTTTCGCTATCCTGCTGATCTATGCCTTCTCCAAAGTCCTCTGTAAGGCACTTTCTATTCCAAAATGTTAATATATATATATATATATAATAAATAAATGCATAAAAATAAGATTTCAACTGGTATATTTTTGTACAAATACATCTGGATGTATAATAAACATGTATGTGTATGAAAGCATGGTCATTTCTTTTATGTTTACACACAAGCATCTGATGTTGTCATTCTGGAAAGCCCTAGTCTTCATGACTCAGGAGTTGTCTGTGGCGTCCTAAATGAAGAAAAATGCAAGCACAGCTTATGTGACGCAGTCTGTCCAGGCCAGGCTCAGATAGTCCCGAACTTGTGAGCGTCTGAAAACTTCATGGAAATGATTTACGCCGAACACTGAGTAATCACTCCACTATTGTGACTAATTACCACAGACACCATGAATCCTGTTGAGCATGTATCCTGCAGTACCAGGAAGATTCACTCGATCCGCACTCATTAATGATATAAGCTTACGGGACAGTCTCAAGCTTCTCAGTGCCACTGTTTTTTACCTGCATGAAGCACGCTTGAGTCTGGAGCTGAGCCACTTTCCAAAACAAATGGGTCATTGTCAACAGGAATGTGGCCCAGAAGATGAAATTGTGTGGATTGAAGCATCAAGGCGTCCCATGAGCCTCTCGTTACGCTCTCAGATTGGTGACAGAGTCAAGTGACAAAACAAACACAATCCCACAAGACCTCAGCCTGCGTGTTTGCTCTGAGCTCAGATACACGACTAAATAACTCTGGCCTGACATAACACGGCTTCACCACTGCTTGCGTGACAAGATGCCTATTGTGTGTCAAACTGAAACTATCGGGTTTAGCAGCTCGGGCTTAGTGTGGCATTAACAGACAGGCCTTCATCCTGTAAACATACCACTGGATATAAAGGAAGGCAAAAAAGTTGGGGTTGGAGTACATTTATTATTATTGGTGCCACCAAACGATTAATTGCGATTAATTGCATCCAAAATAAAAGTTTTCGTGTATATAATAAATGTGTGTGTACTGTGTATATTTTTTTATGTATATATAAATGCACACACACATGCATTTAATCCATAAAAATATGCTATGTTGGTGTATTAAATATATTTATTTAATAATAAATATAGACATATTTTCAAAATATACACTGCATGTGCGTGTACTTGTAATAAATATGCTCAGAACACATACGCACAGATATATTATGCAAACAAAAAATTTGTTTTGTATGCAGTTAATCGTTTGACAGCAGTAAGGACTGATTATGTAATGAAAATATTTTGCCTTCTTTCAGGCTAGTGCACTCTCAGAAAGGTATAAAAGCTGTCACTGGGGCGGTACCTTTTCAAAGACTCCATTTTGGTACCTTAAAGGTACATATTAGTACTTAAAGTGTACATATTTGAACCTGATAGATACAAAAGTATACCTTTTGAAAAGGTACCGCCCCAGTGACAGCTTTTGTACCTTAATTTCTAAGAGTGATGGAAAGAAAACATCCAAAATAGATGTCCAAAAAAGTGTTTGTGACACTTGTGTGTTTGCATCTGTAGATTTCATACCTTTAAATGACAATAAACTTAAGTGTACTCAACTGTGCTTTTAACACACTAGCTTTGTATTTAAAAAATGTTACTTGTAGCACACTTGAATCTGTTTTCATGGTGACTAAATACATTTTTTAAATACAGAGATAGTATGTTAAAGTTCATATTCATGGTGTCCCAAAATAGCACAGTTGAGTACACCTAGTTGATCTTAAGTTTATCTTAAGAAGTACTAAAGAATCATTTGTAGTATATCAAGGCAAGACACAGGTGAATAGGGTAAAAACAAAAACTGATTAACCCAGCTGATTAATTACATTGATAATTGCAAATGTTTTTTGTATTACAGGTTTTCCACAATGTTAGTTTTAAATATGCAAATGAGTCATTATTTAATGAAATATGCACAAATTTGCATACATTTCAAATGCAAAAATCAAAACATTTTCTAAATTCCTGTCATTTTTTGACATATTAAAGTAAAAAAATTGGGGTATCTCATATTTGTCACTTAATTCAGAAAGTGAACGGACAGAAAACACAATATTTTCAACATTTTGGGGTATTTAAAATATGGTATACAACCAGGAAAACTATATATGAACAAATCCCTGTAAAATCCTTGAGGATATAGACAGGGATAAAAATGTCAAGTCTGGTAAGTACTACTGAAGTGGAGATTTATGGCTCAGCGCAGGAGAAAAAAACTTATTTAAAAAAAAAAACCTTTAAAATATATTGAAATCTATTGACACAAATAGACGAAGTGCTATAAAAGAAACACTTTACAGTGACTTTTTGATGTTTCCTTTCCACTACTTTATGAAAAACCAAAAAGCCCAAAATCTCAAACTTGACAGGTGCATGAAAAAAACTGTCTTTGTCTGTAGTGTCTCCTAGTGCAAAATTAGTGCGCAAAAATAGAGCACTTTAAGTACATTATAGAAGTGAAGGCTGCTGGTCAAGGCTGCTGCAATGCCCTAAGAGTGCAGTATGTACTCTTTTTGTCTAGAAATACTTTTGAGTTTGTATCAGAATGCTTTGAGACATGTTTTTAACGGACCTCTCTTTTGTTTAGTGCATGCATCATCTTGTCAGAGCTAACATCCTCCACATTTAAAATTTATGTAATAAGAGGCACATTGATCTGCCAGTCATGTCTTTCATCTCTTCTTATGTGTTTGCATAACAATGTACTTTAAAGTTAATGACTAAACATATCTTTATAAAAGTTGACAATGTTGTTGCCGATGATAGGGAGAGACCGGGGATGGTAGCAACTCAGTGTATTTTTGTGCTAGATCTCTCAAACATGGTAGCCACATTTGTCCTCTACATATAAAACTCACTTGGATGTGTACTGCACAACTTACGTGAGTTAATGTCAGATACAAAGAGGGGTGAGTTATAACATACGATCCACACTATCCAAATTATGAAAGATATTTATTGAAGAACAAAGAATAATCAGTTTTGAATAAAGAAAACCATTTAAAGTGACAAAAACATTATATTGCATTTCTTTTAGGACTTTAAATTTAGCATGAATACAGTTGTTGTGTGTGTGTATTGCATTCTTGTCTGTGTTATCATGTTGGATGAAAATGGCAAGATGTGCATTTTAAAAATACTGTTCAGTTTTTTGCACAGACCGATTGTTTTGTGTTTTAACACCTTTAATTTAGTTTAATTCATTTGGTGCCCATTGACTTCAATTATATGACTGACAGACTGCAACGGTTTGAGTTAAAAATCTTCACTTGTGTTCTACTGAAGAAACATCCTGGATGCCCTGGGGGTAAGCAGATAAACATCACATTTTCATTTTTGGGTGAACTATCCCTTTAAAATCCAGTATGACCAAATCAGATCAGAATTGATCAAAACATTAAAAACTGACCACTTCTCTGCATTGATGTGGCACTCTTCCAGCCTGGTCCAACCCTACTCTGAGCTTTAAGCTGATTTTTTTGTAAACTCATCTGTCCTAGCTAACACACTATAATAGGAGTCTTGAGCAATCCCACCTGCAGCTCTAGTGTCTATAAACAGCAGAAAACTAGGCTGTTAGTCATGCTGGATGCTAAGGTTAGCTGGCATCAGACTGAAATGAGCTCATTAGGTGAGAATGTAAACGGCTGTTGACTTTCACCTGAATGCCTGCCCTGTCACACACATGAGGAGCTCTTCTCTAGCACTTCTATGGGGAATCCCGTCTCAAACATTACATCATTCCAGACAGCGAGCAGCTCATTTATGCATGGAGGAGGTTGGAGAAGCGCTCAGCTGTGTGTGTTCAGGATTTGGCACGAGGGGACAAAATGTTAAGCTCCTGCACACTAAAATCAGTCAAACTGTCCCATACATTCCTGCTTCTTCACATAAATAGAGTGCACTGCTGTCACATTACTTTTTTTGTAGTGAGAACTTTTAGATGTATAGTTCAACATATGTTGACCTGAAAGCTAGCATGAAAACTAACTTTTAAAAAACATCATATCAAATATCTGCCATGCTGCTAAAAATAAATAAAAAAGGTGATTTTTGGCTTTTTGATCTTGTCAAATAAATTAATAAATAAAATCAATTAACAATTTCATTTGTGTGTGGTGTAATCTATTTAACTGATATTACATGAAATTTTATAAGAAATAATTTAAGAAGTTTAATTAAGCTTATATAACATTAAATATTCTATTATAAAATGTTTCTGCAACATTCTGTAAATAAATAAATATAATAATAATAACAACAATAATAATAATAAATCAGCTCTTACACTTTGTTTGTGTTAGACATTGCTCCAAAATTTTATAGCTCAACCATTAGTTAACATGATTGTAATATTATTGAAAAAGAAGTATCAGAAATCTAATTTGATCAATAACAAATAAAATATATAAAATAATAAATATTTATTTGTTTATTTTGTTTCTTAATTTATTTATATAAGTTTTATATTATAATATATATAATATATAAAATATATAAAAATACTAATATAAATATATTTATATTAGTTTTATATTATAATATATATAATATATAAAAATCTAAAATTAATTGTGTGTGTGTGTTTGTGTGTATATATATATATATAATATAAATAATTATAATGCACATATAAATAATTTTTTAGATTTCTATTTTTTATATTAAATGTATAAAAATGAAAATTTTATTTTATTTGTATTTTATTTTATTTTTTTGTTATATATTTGCTATTTCCATTCATTTATTTAATAATTCACCCAAACTCAACAAAGTCACAAACCTGCAAATCTAGAAATAAAACCGTTCAAATAATGTTTACTTTTCAGTTCTGAATGTTAGGCACTTCCTTCCATTGACCACTTGCTGAAAAACAAAAACAAGCTTTATTTATAGTTTCAAACTCTATTTTGTACCCTATTTATGGAAAGGGTCTTCTCTTGTGTTTGATGTGTAAGTGCAAGCAGCCCCAAACAGAGCATGTTTTTGTCACTCCACCTCTCAATGTTTTGGCAGCGCACAGTTATTCTCCAGAAAGCAGTTTACTTTAAGCTCGCTCAGCAGTCAGGGAACTCCAGCTCCACACCCACAAATCCAAATAAAGTCTGAAAGCAGACTGCGAGCGGCCTTACCTGGCCACCGTGACGTCACGAGGCTGACGTGTCTTCCTAGAAAGATAAGGTCACCATGGCACATGTTTTCAAAACAGCACGGCTGGAGTTTCGGATGAAACCGCAGCTCTGGGAGCAGCCAGGCATGGAGACTGTTTGTTTTCATAGGCAGGGCAGCAGAGAAACTCAGTCACACAACTAATTGCCTCGAGTCTCAAAAAGCATTGCTGAGCTTTTGCTGCTCTCTCACTCAGAACGATGTCTTGAAGTGACCCACTTTCCTCTGCCGTAAGCGCTGACCCAGGTTGGCATAGATGCCTTATTCACACCGGCTGTGTTTCAGCTTACGCTTCTGAAGTTTGGTGTGGCTGGGTTTGGTTAGTAAAGACCCGGCAGGGCGAGTGGAAAGAGAGCTGACTTGTTTGGAAAGCTTGACTTGAAGGAAAGCTGATTGTTCTTGACTTTGGCGAGTCGAAGTCGAGACCAGGCTTCTTTGAAAATAATCTAATGGCTGTGGAGCGGCTGAAAGGCAGCAGTTTTGGTGTGTTTATCCAAATAAAATGTCCTTTGATTGTGGTGAGGGTGTGAGGGAAAACCAAGTGTGTAAATATTGGTGTTCGGGCACTGAAATATGTCATTTGAGCTAGTTAAGGTGTGTTGGTGAGTTTTAGTTCGCCCGTCTGTCATGGTGAATGTGTGTGTGTGTGTGTGTTTTGCAGGCATGAGAGTAGATCAAACACATGCACACTCTTGTACAGTCAGAGCAGCTTTGTCGTGACTGCGAGCCAAAGAGGATGAGTCTGTGCGCCATTTAATATTCAGGACGAGTGTGAATCAGTTGCACATCACAGACATTGCTCTGCAGTCATTAGAGCAGCAGAGCAGAGAGAAACAACAGACCCATTCACAGCAGAACTACATGAGACCGCATCTGTTCTGATGAGAAACATCTAACAGTACTAAACAATTATATCTTCTATCTATCTATCTTTTCTGTTTGTTGTAGACCCAAATTATGCTTTATATTAGAATAGTTTGTTTTATAACAGAGATAGATATATAATATCAATAGACAGATTTAATTCATGCTATTTTTCAGCCCTGTAATTTGCAAACTCTGACTTCATAATTGATATATTATGTATTTTATTTGTATATTTTTATATAGTTTTTTTTTTAAATTTTTTATTTCTTTTGAATTTTTTATTTGTCAAAGAAAAAACATATCCACAAAAATATTAAGCAGCACGACCAATTTCAACGATGATAATAATGAAAAATGTTTCTCTGTTACAATTTACATTTTAAAAAATATATTAAAAGAGAAAATACTTTTTTAATTGTAATAATACTTCACATTATTACTGTTTTTACTGTACATTTACTTTTACTTTTCACTTTTTCAGAAACCTTTAAAAATCTTAGAAACCCCATAATTAAAAAAATATCATATTTATTATATATTTATACAATAATACACAATAATTTATTGTTTTTCAATTCTTTGTATCTTTTAGTTATAAATGTATATTTAAGCTATTGTACTTTCTGTGATTTCCATTATATTTCACATTGTTTCCATTATATTTGTGGCACTTATGTTCTGATGATGCAAAACATTTTGCAAACGCTTTGCATACAAATCAACACAAGTTGTCCAGTTACAAATGACAGAGCTTCCTCTCTCAAGTGCTTTTTAATCAAACTGTCTCACAATAAATTTCCTGCGTACTAAAAATCTGTTAGCACATTTTACTAAATTGCTTGGCATTAATACACATTTTCATTTGTGTATAACCATACGGAGGTCAAACGCCACTTTATCCTTCGCCCACACACGCCACGGGTCACGTCCACCCCGCATGATGAGATGTTTATTTTCTTTTCCATTCACCAGAAGAATCCACATCCTCCATCTTTCTGAATTCATATCCCTCACATATGACCTGTTCTCTGCCGCTGGGCTGCTCTCGGAGGTTTTCCGGGGTCAGACCAGCTCGCTTTGTGTTCCTTTTGTCGCTGAGCGCTTTGTTCCTGTAAAGGGTTGATGGCTTAAACGGCGCGGGTGTGCTCAAATAGTTTTGTGTGGGCAGCAGCATAACAATATGGCCAGTGGCAAGCTTACAGAAGCACTAGAAGTGTTTGACAAAGAAGAAAACGGCAGCGTTAATCGCACGCAGAGCTGAAACAATGCAGGCTGAGTAACACGGCTGAACCCCGCAGACACGGCCCTGCTCTTCATATTCCCTCCACTTCAGTGACGAGCCAAACACAGACCCTCCTCCTGCTCATCACACACACCTCCATCCAAAACAACTACACCCTGGCTTAAAACCTCAGTAATCCCAAGATTTGCTAACAATTATTAAATCTACAAGACACTCCCTCAACTCCACTAAGAAACTCCCAAGTATGTTGTATTGTCTGGTTGCTATGGAGTTCACTGCAAAAATATCTTTGAAAGATGTCTTTGAATGTCATTTTTCAGACATATCTTGATTTACGTTTATTAAACATTTATAGCATTTTATTGCATGTATGAATTATTAAAAATAAACTTTAAAAAAATGCAATTTACGCAGACAATAACCTGAAAACCCATCTTCTATGAACATGTTTTTAGTTATGTATTAAAATTAATTTTTATGTTTTTGGGGGACATCATTTAAAAAAAATCTCATTGTGTGATAAAACTTTTTAAAATAATAAAAAAAAAAATTATTATTTAAACAAACATGCAGCAGAAAAAAAAAGGATTTGTATTAGTTCAATAAAAATCATTAATTATTATTTAGGCATGTTAATACAACAATGTCATATTTGTATATAATTTTTGTCATATTTATAGTCAGTATAATAATAACAATATTTTTAATTTGTAAAAAATATTTAAACATTAAAAAACTTAAGATTAATATTTTATTCACAATAGAACACAGAGAATATAACAAATGTTTAAACTGAGAAATGTTACACTTACATCCACTAAATGAGGTCATTTCAAATTTGATGCCTGCTGAAGGTCTCAAAAAAATTGCCACAGGGGCAACAAAGGGCAAAAAAAAAGCAATCAATATTAAAAGGAAAAACAACAGCATTTCCTTTAAAAAAACAAGTCTTAATATTTCTTAACACCTACAGTTTAATATATTATATATATTAATATAATATATATATTAAACTGTAGGATTTAAAGCAGTTTAAGATAAGGCAGCAACATAACAAAATGTGACAAAAATGAAGGGGTATGAACACTTTTGCAAGGCACTGTACATAATTATTAAATTATGTAGTATCTATTCAATTTATAACACAAATAGACGTAATACAACACAAATTCCGAAAATGTTGGGATTTGTTTTTTAAACTGAAAATGAAAACTAAAAGACACATGAGCCAATAAATTAAGGGCTGAAAAAGCGAGAACTTTTGAAAAGATTCAGCTGAAAGAACCTTTAGCAACTAATTAAGTGTCAGATCTGTAACATAGCTATAAAAGGGATGTCTTAAAGAGTCTCTCAGAAGTAAAGATGGGCAGAGGCAAAGGCTTTGCAAATCTCACCATCAACAGTGCATAACATCATCAAAAGATATTGGAGAAATATCTGTGTCTAAGGGACAAGTCTGAAGATCTTTGTTGGATGCCCGTGGTCTTCGGGTCTCAGACGACACTGCTTCTCTCATCGGCATGATTCTGTCATTGACAGTACTAAATGGGCTCAGGAATACTTCCAGAAACCACCAGGAAACACAATCTGCCGTGACATCTACAGATGCCAACTAAAGCTCTATCATGCAAAAAAGAAGCCATATGTGAACATGGTCCAGAAGCGGCATCCTGTGGGCAAAGGCTCATTTAAAAGGGACTGTTTCAAAGTGGAAAAGTGTTTTATGGTCAGACGAGTCCAAATTTGACATTCTTGTTGGAAATCACAGACACTGAGGAGAAAGACCTTCCAGCATATTGTCTGCGTTCAGTTCAAAAACCAGCATCTCTGATGGTATGGGGTGCATAGGTGCATACAGTATGGGCAGCTTGCTTGTTTTGGAAGGCAGTATGAATATTGAAAGTTATATAAAGGTTTTAGAGCAAGATATGCTAGATGACATCTATTTCAGGGAAGGCCATGCAGGACAATACTAAACCACATACTGCAGCTGTTACTACAGCATGGCTTCACAGTAGTCCGGCGCTGAATTGACCTGCCTGCAGTCCAGATCTTTCACCTATAGAGAACATTTGGCACATCATTAAACAAAATAAAAATATGTCAAAGATGATCACAATCTCTTGAACAGCTAGAAACTTATATCAGGCAAGAATGGGACCAAATTTCAACACCAAAACTCCAGAAACCCGTAATCTCAACATCTTAAAACTGTTTTGAAAAGAAGAGATGCTAAACAATGGTAAACATACCCCCGTCCCAACTACTTTGAGATCTGTAGCAGGCATCAAATTTGGAAATGTGCTCATTTTGTGCATTAAATTAAAAAAAATATCAGTTTAAACATGTATGTCATCTGTGTTCTGTTGTGAAAAAAATATTGGATCATGATTTAAAAGTCTTTTAGTTTTCATTTTATTCAAATTTAAAAAAACATCCTAACATTTTCATGATTCGGGTTGTAGAATATTTACCTTAAAAATCTATATAATGTAAAAAATGTAAACACATAAATATTTTAAGATTAACACCACCACCATCATATTCTTGATATTTTCCTTCTCCTAACTGAAGATATCTTACCTAAAAACACTGTACAAAATACTGTGTAAGATCATGATTTTGCAGTGGCAATGACGTTGACTTATACCTCATTGTTATCTAACACAATGACTGCATGCTTTTCTTCACCACAAGATTAAATATTAATCTGTTATGCCACTGCTCTTTTACGTTTTCCCGTAATATGGACATTAGGATTGGACTAAAACACCTTCTGACTGGATCTGCTTTGTCCTTTCATCAGATGCTACTGAGAAGGGCATTTTTGCATGTTTTGGTCTGGGGCGTGTGGTATTGTGTTCCCTGTAAAGGTAACCCGTCAGGTTCCTGAAAGGGTGTCACTGCGAGCGTTAGTGTGAGAACTCAACCGCATGCATTTCTCCAGATTCAGTTCAGTCAATCAATTATAAATGACCTTTGAGCAGAGCGTGGTCCTGTCGCTCGCTCTCAGAAAACCGTCTGTGTGCAGCTCAACAGACCTCCCGTCAAATGCACAGAGGTACACCAATTAACAGAGAGTTTGTTAACAGTAATAAATCTCTATGAGACCAGTGTGTGACCCACTTCTATGTGTTCTGTTTATTCACCATGGCAAACAGTAGACAGTCTGAGGGTGCTGCTTTACCTCAGAGCACGCGGCAGAGAAAACAAGTACACATCAATATATTAGTCTCTTCTATTTAGCATTTAGTAGATGGTCAAAATAAAACAGTTAGAGATTAATAATTGTAGCCCCTGATATTGCTGTAGGTTCAGCAGGTTTATAAGGGGCCTGTGCTCCCCGGCTGAGTGTGTATGGGCTCTCTCTCCGGCCTTGTTTGTTTCCTGCCGCGGGACTCTCAGACTAAACATCTGGAGGCACTGAGGCATTCACTTGTCAGCCACAGATAAATTCCACTGCTCTGTGACAGCTGCAAAACAAATGCATTAAGGACAAATGAAGGCAAGGCTTGAGGAAACGGAACAAATTGTAACATGCACGCACACGCATGTGTTTCTGTTTTTCTGGGAAAGGGATAAAATACGGAGTACTTCCAGAACACATTTGATTCAACATACATACAGCATTTTACCATTCCATGGTAACCCTTCGTAACTAACTTTGCAACTTCATGTCAACTAGCAGTCATTAGAGTATTAGTAGACTGTCTGCGTAATATCTTCTAACACTTATTAACCCTAACTGAATATCAGAAACTTTGCAAGTAACTTATTTTACTAACCCTAAACCTTCCCTAACAGTTTACTCTGAGAGTTAGTAGACATGTAGTTACAAATTAATGAGAATTAGTTGACAAAGTTACTTATAGTTAGTAGAATTAAAGACATTTAGTATGTTACATAAGAGTTACATTTCAAATAATAGCTGAACAGTTTTCAACTTTTTATTCATCAAAGAATCCATATTTTGACTTCAGAAATATATTTATATATGTATTATCAGTATCCTCTATCCCCAACTCCCCCTCTGTCAGTCAGGATTTTTGTGACATTGATTCTGTTACTCTTTGTAGAAATGAATCACAAGATGCTCTCTGAATCATCTCCAATCACGCCAGAGAACCTGATTATCAGGTTTAACACACACACACTTGTGGTGTGAAATTCAAATGTAAAATTTGTCAAATGTAAAATTCTAAATGTAAAAGTTAAGGTAATATGATTTGTAATTATGTATTTTAAAATAACTTAAGAAATGAGATGACACATTAACCCATACATGTTTTAACCCTTTAAAACCTGACATGAAATAATAGTTTCATAAATAATAGTATTTATTATTATTTAAAATGGAACTGTTTATTGAACCTTTAGACAAAAATATTACAAAAGATAAAAGCTGAAAGCTTGTAATGTAAATCAGTGAGATAGCAGTGAGTAGAAAACAACTTGCATAAAATGCATATAAATAGCTGTTGTCACTCTATATCTCCCAGTAATGTATTTTAGTAAGATGATTTTTAAATGTTTGGTTTTATAATCAAAATTATGTAGATTTGATAGTGGAGGGCAAAAGTAAGAAATGTAATGCAATATAATATAATGATAATTTATAATGATAAACGGTCCTCAAAAGTAAGTTGTTTTTTCTTGATATTCACATTTTCACATGATTGGATGAAGTAAACCTTGCTTTAGTGCAGTAAATGTTCATCTTAAAAAATGACTAATCATACAAATGCATTTAGTAGATTGTCAAAACAGGTTTTTCAGCAGGTTTTGATCATTTAGAGGCCTTAAGGGAGCCGAAATGAGGGCGTTTTTCAACCTGGCTAAACAGGTCACCTGTAATTTGACTGTCCCCAAGAGCCAGCCATGGTTACAAAAACTCCAGACAGCTCTGCTTTCCACAAAAAGCCGTAGAGATGTAAAGGGTCTCTGATAGGCCCCTCTTATTCAGTCTGCTCCTGAGGGATGCATCTACCGTGTCCGCTCCACAAAACACCGGCACAAAGCTGGCCAGACAAAGACCTGGGATGTGACTTTTGAGGAGGTGCGTCGGGGGTGAGCGGAAGTACTTTTCATCATGACCTACATATCTACTGCAGCTCTGTCTGAGACATGCGTGAGCTGCTGGAGGGGGAGGGTGTATGACTCTGATCTTCATCTCAGTGCTTCTCAAATGCATTTGCTTCAGAAGACAGATTTGACAGGCATGGACTGAATCAAAATACTGACTGTTTTGTTTCCAAATGTCTTAAGAAGAGACCAGAGCAACGCATGCAAACAGACTACACCAAATATGGCGACACAAATCTTAAATGCCATGATGTCTGGCCACGTTTTTTTAATTTGGCTTGACATTAATTATTATTTGAAAACTATTTGATGTTGTTTTTGTATTTAAGGTAAATAAATGCTACTCACAACAGATGCCACCCACATTGCTGTGAGCAGTGTTAGATGAGTATTACATTGGGATAAACGGCCCTGTCCCTGCTGAAAAAAAATAGCATATGCTGGTTAGGTATGTTTTGATGCTGGGATGCTGGTTCAAGCTGGTTTAAGCTTGTCCTTTGCTGGTTTATGCTGGTATTGTTTCTGCAAAATGATATCAAACCCGATCTCTTGAAAGTGCGTATAAATAGTTTGCCAAATCAAAACAAAAATATTTGATAAACATTTTGGAATATGGTAAAAAAAATTATGGATGGAAACACCAAGATGTGTAATTTCTTAAAATGCACATAAAAAAACATTTGAGTGGGATAAACTTTCTATCCGATAAGAAAAAAACATGCATAAACTACAATGGAAAGACAAGACCAGATAAATTCCTCTATGTGCATTGAAAAAGTCATGTGACTTTGCGCTATGAGATGGGAAAATCTAACCAATGGACCGATTTTGTTTATAGCATCTATATGTTGTTATACTCATTCTGAAATGCCTGAGCAAGTCTGTCATCAGAGTATTTCTGTGTTTGTCTTACACAACTGTGTTCCCAAACAGCATCCACTTCTCAAAACACTGACCACATTTTTTGTGTTTTGTCTGCTCACCCTGAGGCGCAAAGAATTGATCATATATGAAAATTATTATATTAAGTGGCTTCTGGGGCGGTATCTTTTCAAAAGGTACACTTTTGTACATATTATTTTGTACCCTTTTGAAAAGGTACTGCCCCAGTGACAGCTTTTGTACCTTTATTACTGAGAGTGTAGTTTTCTAAGTGATATTTAGTGCCAGTATACCAGGAAGTGACAATTTTGTTCTCTTTGACTTGGAAACGTTGCTATGTTGTACGCAATATGCTAGTTTAGTTTGAATACTCGGATGGAAACATAATAAATCATACCCAGGTGCTACACATTGCAAGTGTAATACAGTACCAGGTGAGCTACCAAGAAAGTTTACTATGTCAGAAAAGCTATACATATGGAGGTGATGCAATGCAAATGAGTTATGTGATGCAAATTAGCTGTTTCAAACCACCAAATTTAACCTCCAAAACACCTTTATTTTGATTATTTTGTTTGAAATGACCTCCCACCCATTCATTGTTCTATTTCGCACCATCTAGTGAAAAGTTTGCATGCAAAACGGTTTAAAACGACCAAATTGAAATTCAAAACACCTTTGTTTTGGCAGTATTTTGTTCGAAATGTTATCAAACCCAGTAATTGTTTGTTTATCAGGGCCTTTAATTTGTTGACACTAAAAAATGCATCTTTCGCACTTCAGAAGTCTTCGAACATTGAACCAAATGGATTCCTTCCAGAATCAGAATCAGAATCAGAATGAGCTTTATTGCCAGGTATGTTTACACATACGAGGAATTTGTTTTTGTGACAG
>JAUMHE010000056.1:3847747-3860232 GCA_032359235.1 Enteromius mattozi
CAGTGAAGTCCTTCAGATAATCCAACACCAGTCTTTCAAATGATTTCATGACCACAGACGTTAGAGCTACAGGTCTGCTACCTTTATGTCTTTTTTGTAGCTTAAAACTTATAGACCTCATTAACTTATACTTTATTTAACATATATAGACAAGGTGAACAGGTAAAAAAAAATTGGTAACACTTAAGGACTTTTCCCTCAATAATTTCTTTATTTGCTGCTTATTAATAGTTAGTAAGGTAGGTTTTTGGTAGGATTAGGGATGTAGGCATTAATATGTGCTTAATTAGCACTAATAAATGGCTAATATTCTAGTAATGTGCATGCTAATAAGCAACTAATAGGTATAACAGTAAAAAAAAATGTTAACTTTTTTATAGCTGAAATATGCAATGTAGAGGCATACAGAAAGATGGTGTGGCAAGCCCATACAGACTCAGAATAAAGTACTATTCATTACGTCAATGCTGTTTGCATCCACCTGTCATTTTAGTACCACATCTATCTGATTAATATAAATTATCAGACATACGTATGACTCAAGCAATCCATGATAATTACTTTGTGTCTCCTCCTGTTTTCTGTACCTAAATATTATTCTGTGAGGACCCATGGAGGTTTAGTTGGAGCATAATTGGACGAGTAATTTAGGGGTAAACAGATCTGAATCTAGGTCAGACATTTCCTCTCCCTCTTTTGGCTCAGGGATTCAAAACGTGGCTGCATGGCACTGCATCACAGGACAATGAAGTGTGCTAAAAAAGAAATAAATCAGAGCTTTTGTTTCGCAAGGTGGTTAATATTTGAAAGAAACATAAATAGACAATCTTATTGCCATTTGTTCTGGCACCTGACACAGAGAGACATTGTGCTGAGGAAAAGAGGATGCCCAGTTGTGAATAAGATGAATGCAAAGAGTGAATGCTCCAATTTGTATGTATAAATGCGTGTGAGGGAAAGCAAAAGACAGAGGGTGGAAGAAACTGAAAGAATTAGGATTTGAAGCTCAAACGGAGGAAGTAAAAGGTGAATCCTGGGTTGAGGCTTTTACTTCCTTAACCCTTCTACAGCTATGATCACATAACAGGCCTCTCTGTTTCCTCTTTTCTATTTAACCTTCACCAGTTTGAATCTAGAAGTGTCTAGACATCAAATCAGAATCCAGTATGCATCTCCCGTCCTTGAAATGTAATGAAAAGCCTTCTTATGAATGCTGCCTGCAGTCGGTCATCAAATGTCTGCTGTATTGGTGTGCTATTTACAAGCAGTTTTTATGTTTTATGGATCGGTTTCTCCGTTAGTATGCATCTCAGTTCTCCAGTGTTGTGGCATGTGCTGTGGTCTTGGGTGGAATGCAGAAAGTTAATGCATGCCCTTGAAGATCATTTGCGATATGTAATGGCTTCATCCCTAAAAATAATCCACATCCTGGAGGCTGAAAAACTGACGGCTAATGAAGAGTAATATTTCTTGTATTGGAATGATGTGTTGATGCTCAAAGGGTATCTAATTAGCATATTAACGATAAAACAAATACATGTGTGTCGGAAGGTCTCAAAAGAACGTCAGCCACAATGGGGCAGAGTTATACGCACAATGTGTCATTTTTCATGGCTGGACGAGTCTTGAATGCAGCAGAGATGGAAAGTGCACCGTGGACCCGCATCACAACACGCACTGTAATGTGAAATGTGAGCCGGAGCTCTCTGCTATGGCACTGAAGGTGTGTGCTGCTGTGCACAACCCCCTTGATGCAGTTGCTAAGCAACCCCTTTATCGTCTTTTAGGACCTGTGCTGATTGCTGAGGCAACCTCGTATCTGATTCACTGGCACCGACTCAAAAATACAGCAAAAATAGGGCATTATTTACCATGACAGTTGTGGGGAAACTCAGTGGGAAAACACTGCACTCCCCAAAGAATTACAAATAAATGGAAAGTCCCCTGCAACTTAAAGTTACACGGGAATACTAGATCTAGCCGATAGATATACTAGACAAAGCATCAGATAGGAGGCATCGGAAGAAATCCCTGATGGAAACTACAGCTTAAGGTGGTAGCTGGATTTTTGGAACTTGATAACTATTAGATGATGTTTAGCAAACCATACAAGATCAAGATGTGTTTTTCCAACATAGTAAGCGGTCAAACAACTAATGCCCATCTAGATAAAGACTAGATATGAGCAATGTTGGGGAGTAACTAGTTACATGTAAGAAAATTACGTAACAATTACAAAATAAATGTTATTGTAATCTGAGAAAAATGTGTATTCAATGCAGTTACTTTAGGAAATGTTAACAATTACAAATTACCTTTGACTGATTTCTTTCCCAAGTTGCATTGACACCAATGTATTAGGAATTTAGGACACAGAATAAAATAGAATTTTTTTTCTTTCCCCACAGCCATTATTTCCTGTTATATATCCAAGATCTGATTAACAGTATTAACTACTATATTGTATCATTTTAAATCTGTATTTAACCTCAGAACTACCACAAAGTAAAAAGACATGTTAAAGTCTGATTTTAATGGCTGTGCTTTAAAATTAAGTTATAATAATCTTTTGAAAGGATTTTGAAAGTCTGATAGTAGTGATCATATATGAAAATTATTATATTAAGTGATCAGTGTTGAGTGCTACTGTAAAGTTAAAAATATTTGTTACAAATTTAGAAAAGTAATCAAAATGCAATCATTATACTAATTATATTTTAAAGTAACTTGTCACCTATTACAATTTTAAAGTAACCTTCTCAACACTGGCTATGACCATTCTGGAACAGCCAAGATAATCTTGGACAAGCTATTAACCATCTTAGACCAGCGATGGCCATCCTGAAACACCTACAATATGACCAACTTGGACCAACTAATTTCCATTCTGAAACAGCTATGGTCAGCTTGGCCCAGCTAGTGACCATTTAAAGCCACAGTCAGTGACCATCTTGAACCTGATAATGTCCATTCTGGAAATGCTATAACCAGCCTGGTCCAGCTAGTGAGTATCTTGGACCAGCCTGGACTAGCTAATTGCCTTTCTAGAACAGCTATGCTCAGCTTGGACCAACTACTGACCTTCTAGGGCCAGGTATAAGAAGTTTAGAGCAGCTATTGACCATTTTGAAAAGGTTATGGCCATCTTGGGCCAGTTATAACCAGTTTAGACTAGCTACTGACCATTCTAACCAGTTAAGACCAGCTACTGACCATCCTGGAAAAGCTATTGCCATGTTAGACAAGCTATAACCAGTTACTGACCATTCTGGAAAAGTTACAGCCTTCTTGGGACAACTATAACCAGTTTAGACCAGCTACTAACCATTTTAACCAGGTTAGACAAGCTACTGACTGTTCTGGAAAAGCTATTGCCATATTAGACAAGCTATAACCAGTTAATGACCATTCTGGAAAAGTTACAGCCTTCTTGGGACAACTATAACCAGTTTAGACCAGCTACTGACCATTCTAACCAGTTTAGACAAGCTACTGACCGTTCTGGAAAAGCTATTGCCATGTTAGACAAGCTATAACCAGTTACTGACCATTCTGGAAAAGTTACAGCCATCTTGGGACAACTATAACCAGTTTAGACCAGCTACTAACCAGTTTAGACAAGCTACTGACCGTCCTGGAAAAGCTATTGCCATGTTAGACAAGCTATAACCAGTTACTGACTATTCTGGAAAAGTTACATCCTTCTTGGGACAACTATAACCAGTTTAGACCAGCTACTAACCATTCTAACCAGTTTAGACAAGCTACTGACCGTTCTGGAAAAGCTATGGCCATCTCGGACCATCTATAACCAGTTTAAACCAGCTACTAACCATACTGGAAAAGTTATGAGCATCTTGGACCAGCTATAACTCGTTTAGATCAGCTTTTGACCATTCTGGAAAAGCCATAGTCAACTCGGTTCAGCTAGTGACCATCTTGGACAAACTATAATGAGCATTTTGGAACAGCTATGACCAGCTTGGTCCAGCTACTGACTATCTTGGACCAACTAACTAGTAATGACCAGCAGTTAGGATGACTAGCTTCAACCAGCTAGTGACCAATAATACCAATAAACTGGATAACCAGTTTGCATTAGTTTATGGACTATAAAGGTAATGATTTGGACGAGCTTATAAACAGGTAGAATGAAACTTCAATGTTCCAAAACAACTACCAGCTTCAGCCGGATTAACCAACAGGGAATAGCATGTTTATTTATTTTCATATCGCTTATTATATTATTTAATTATTATTTTTTTGAATGTCATATCAACCTTGTGGTTTAATAGGCTAAACGAAGTTTTTACATAATTTGTAAATACAAAAATATTAGCAAGAAATAAAAATATGGGTAGTTAAGTGGAGCTGGGAGATGGAGCAGAGCTAAATAGGGAGCGCGTCCCTCTAGACGTTATTAGGCTACATGGAGGCGCACTTCCGTCCCGCATAACTCGGTTTAGGGGAGCAGGTGCAGGGAAGGGGGACTGAAGCGTCACCTCATATAAAGCAATATATTTACAGTAGCGTTTATTTTATACCCTGCACGCTGGGTCGGAAGATGGTAGCAAAACAAAGAATCCGTATGGCAAACGAGAAGCACAGCAAAAACATCACTCAGAGGGGGAACGTGGCGAAGACCCTGGTAAGACCGTCATTTGTCGTCTGTATACATGCAAATGAATGGATATCGTGGCTTTTCCGTGCGTGGATGATTTGGGGTTATCTTGAGACACACTTCGAGGCCGTCGTCGGTTTTTAACGATGCTGGCTTATTCAGACATCATACGAGGTCTTAATTCTTCACCTAATTCTTTTCGGTATCGGGGATCATCTTAAATTAGGCTTAATTCGCAAGCGACGTAAACGCGCTATTGTTTTACATAATCACAGTCTGCTCAATAAGCTTCATGAGTCGATGAGCATGATGTAAACCAGATTTAGTTAACGTTGACGCCTATGTTGTTGCCATGGCCACAGTTACGAGCTGATGACAGATGCACTTAACTAGTAATCTGACCACTGCTGACCCTCCCTAGTAAAGGTGTAGTTTAACTGGGTCACAACATCTGCCATAGACATTGAATGAAACCATTTGCTGTATTTGTGTTTAAAGGGTTAATGCATGATGAAGACCCCATGATGAAGAATATGTTAATAATGCCCATAATATATATGGACTGTTCTAGAATTGGTTCAAAGTCACATTTGGAAACATCTTGCACCAAATGTGTCTTTTTTTTCTCAAATTTTGCATGTATGCAAATTATGTAACATATAATTGTGCAGTTAATTCTCAAGTTTTATAATATTTGTCCTCTCCCTAAATTTGTCTCTACCGAAACACGATATAATGATATATATGTATAATTTAATAAAAAGCGCTGTACTGACCTATTAAGGGTTTGTTTACATTTATGTTTTGCTATTGTATGAAAGTTTTTAGAGGTAAATAAGTAACAATTGCAATTGTATCAATATTTCAAATGCGATTTATGAGATTTGCTCTATTTTGATTACAGCCTTTCTTTTTAAAAGGCATAAAGTCGATCACTTCAAAGTTAAAGATTCATTAGTTTGAATATGCATTCAACCAAACACTCATAACATCTCGGTTGATAGTTCAGAAATACTTTATTTTTGACAGGACATCCCATGTTTCTGTAGTGACAGCACATTTTCGCCAGTGACAGTGAAGACTTGGTAGCAACCACATCAAATTGCAGTATTTTAAAACAAACCAAAATAATAAAAATATTTGCATAACTGTATTAAAATGTTGTTTATTTCACCCAAATAAAGGATTATGTGTTGTTCCTACCGAAACAATGAAGGCATGTTTTGGTTTTGGCATGTAATGGTTTTTTCTACTGTCCTACCTCAACCCTACACTTACCCCTCACAGGAAACTTTGTGCATTTTAAATTTTCCCCCAAAAAATAAAATAATAATTCTGAATGATTTAGAAGCCTTTTGAAATACGGGGACATTGATAATGTCCTCATAAATCAACTCACCTTCTCATTATAATATCTATGTCATACATGTCATTATACAAATTTGTATCCTCATAAATAACAAACATGCACACACATATATATATATAGTCCGATAATATAGCATATCTTGATGTAAAACATGAATTAAAAAATGTAAACCTATTTTTTCGTGTATAGACAAACACAGAAAAAATCTTCAGGTGTTTTAGTTACTGTGACCCTATGTAGACATTTGTGTCATGTGTAAACAGATTTATCTCTAGACATTCCAGACCATATTTTGTTTACAAAATATATTTAGTTTATGTAACACATTGACTTTCACTGTTCAGCGACCACAGGAGGAGAAATATCCAGTGGGGCCATGGCTTTTGGCGCTCTTTGTATTTGTTGTTTGTGGATCAGGTAATATTACATTAATATTTTATATAATATACAGTTTGCTGATTGCTACTAAGCTTCCTGGTTTTTTTTCCTCAGCCATCTTTCAGATAATTCAAAGTATCCGAATGGGAATGTGAGTGCCAGCGTTCCTTGGGTTCCCTGTCCTACATCCGAATGAGATTTTTGGGTGGCTGGATACAATCTGAAGGAATTGTGGGTCAGAGGCTTGTATGCTGAGCTGGATCTAGTGTACAATACTACATGACATTGTCACACGTTTACAGTGTCCCTGGATGAAGGGAGCACATGCTTTTCTACAAATCCATTGTTATTGTTGACACATCTTATCATTTTTGTCATATTTATTTGTGATTAATGATTGCCATGATCTATTTCTCTATTTAACAGTGTTTGCGTGAGCCTTTTTCAAATAAACGTCAAACACATTTGGATAATGACTCATGTGCGTTTTGCTTTTTCGAAACCAATGAAGTTTTTCTTGTTTTTTACGTGAACCTTTGTGAATGTTACAGTAGATGTTTACATGTACATTTGTCGTGTAAAATTAGCAGACAGGCCACTAGGCAATCCTAATGGAGCTGATAACAAGCAGGAACAATTTTTGAGATTCATGGGCCATCTAGATTTTTAATATGCAACCTTTGAGTTTTCTAGCTTTGCAGGCCATAATAAAACATGGCTAGAGTAAAGAGAGCAGTTACTTTAAATTCAATCAATATTTAGATTTAATTAGTTTAAGATTCAATTATGAACAGTACTATGAAGACCAACCGAATCCAATTTGATTAACTTTTCATTGTAATGCTGTCAAAGTGGGCATGACCTGAAAATTTACCCCATTTTTTGATCTAATAGTGAACGATAAATGCATACAATGTGTTCCAGGTTTTAATATCTTACCATATATCACTTTAGTTTATATGTTATTGATACTTTATGGTAATCAGTTACAATGCCAATATGCAAAAGATCTCTCTTATTCACGTCTTTAAGTAAACAGATTTTTCAGGTTGCTACAGATCTAAACTATATATATATACACACATACATACATAAATATATATATAAAAACAGCAACTGCAATATGAGAATATCATACAAGTACTCACCAGTCTGTTGACTTGTATGATAAACCCTGTTCTGACTAGCATTTCTACGGTTCATCCATCACAAAAGCCGAAGCATCTCAAGGACTTTTCTCAACGGTGTTCACAAACATGACTTTATTGAGAGTTGTGAAGTGCAGCCGGCAAGTGCAATGACAGTATTTTACAACTTATCTCCTGGTTTTGAGAACATGCACAGAACATAAGCATACAAGTTGTACACAATGCAAATCCATGTCAGCTATATGATAGTCAAGAGTAACTGTAAGTTAAAAGATTGATCGAGAATACTTCACTGTCCAAACTGAAAACAGAAATCACGTGGTGTGTAATACTTCAAAATCATCTCAAGGGAACAAAGTAGTGTACAGTAGGTGTTAGATGAGTAGTTTTCATCCGTCAGAATATCGTAAGATCGATCCCGCTTAACAGCATTTAAAAAAAAACAAAAACAAGGTTGATGTCTCTTGGGTAAGCCAACTACCTTAAATCTGTACAACCTATATAGTGTCTCTTTAACCGCTTCACATGATATCGCTATTTTACAAAATACTTACACTAATCATACAATAATATACAGCCTTGTCCACCTCGCAATTCAGCTCATCCGCCATTCTCACCGCACGGAGAACGAATGAGGATTTGAAGCATCATCAAACCTCCTCGTTTTCCTCATTCACAAAATAAAATAAAAATAATAATAATATCATGATTACACCAATGCAACTCTGGAAGTCAATGCGTCTGCCTTCCCCATGCCAGCTGGGGCACAGATCGGCAGCTCTTCAAAGTCTCATCACATTCGTCACCATAAAAGTGCTTGCTTTATTAGAAGCTCACAGTCTCAAAAGACTGCCGTCAGCATGTACACTACAAAGGTAAGGGAGACACTTGACTGAAAACCATCGGGAGTTTAGACACAGGCACAGTGATTCTTTATAAATCGCATCCTCTAGGATTGTTTTCTTCCTGACAATCACATTCCGTGGATTTTGGCAACGTCCCGCCTCGGCCAACTGGATTGTCACTGGTGTGTAAATCACCGCAGCACGACATTGGTCAAGTTTTGAAAGGTGTGCAAATTTCGTCAGTCTAACGTGTGAGTGAGGCATGTTTGTTCAGTCCGTTTCCTTTGCGTCTCGAGCCACTCGTCGCCCTTAACAGGAACTTTGGCTGGATGCTACGCCGACGGGCCGGAGTTCTGTGCTGCCAGCTGGGCCGGCGGGGCGGGCGGCTGCGCTCCCGTGGATGGCGGCGGAGAGCCGCTCTGGACCTGCGCCTGGAACTGTGCGAGCTGCTCCGGACTGGCCAGGTTCTTCAGCAGGTTGTTTTCCTGCTCCAGCTGAGAGTTTCTCTCAATCAGTTCCTTAATCTGTTCTTTCAACACCTCCACCTCTTCACGGACAGCGTACATCAAGTGACTCTTCACCAGATCCTGGAAGAGGACAAAGGAGCGTTATTCTCAAACCTTATTTTGCTTGTTTATTTAAGCCAAAACATCTGTGTATTATAATCATTTTAATTACATGCATCATATTTCACCCTCGTCCACAGAACTAGTCATAAGGGTCAATTTTTGGTAATTGAGATAGATATATATATATATACACACACACATATCATCTGAAAGCTGAATAAATAAACTTGGCATATAGTTTAGTTAGGGTAGGACAATATATGAGGGTGCAAAAAATATATATATATAATATATAAATATATGTGTATATATATATATATATATATAAAATTTACTTATTTTTTTTGCACCCTCAGATTACAGATTTTCATATATATATATATATATATAGAGATAGAGATAGAGATAGAGAGAGAGAGAGAGAGAGAGAGAGAGAGAGAGGCCTTTTTAAAGTTTTCCAAATGAAGTGCATATTAATGCATATTACTAATCCAAAAAAAATGTTTGTATGTATTTACGGTAGATACATTTATTGCATATCTTAACTGAACATGACCTTAATATCCTAATGATTTTTGGCATACAAGAAAAATCAATCATTTCGACAGATGCCATGTATTGTTGGCTATTGCTACAAATATACCATGCTACTTATGACTAGTTTTAGGTAACATTATTTTGCAAAAACACATTTACTTTGAGATGCTGCGTTCACCATTTGAAGTAAAGCCTTGAAAAGCTCTAACCTGCATCCTACACGCTACCCACAATCCCTCCCTCCCCGTATGCCGTCACCAAACCAACAAAATGGCCGTCCCCCAGCGCGTCAGGCCAATCAAAAGCCGAGATATTTTTAACTAGGTGTAAAAGCTTCGGGGTTTGCCTAGCAACAGTAACAAGGCGCACAGATCGCTTGAGTACGCAGGCAAAACCCCAGGCAAGTCGGCAAACAAACACCAAAAACGCTTCGCTAGTTTTCTTTATTAGCTTCTTTAACTAAACTCGAGTGAGTTTGAATAATGAAAGCGGCAAAAACATCGAGGCTTAGACAATGAGAGGGCAACAATCATTTGATAATGATTACATAATTCATTCCAGCCACACTGATGCAACTCGACAGCCCGCTTACGACATGTAAACAAAATATCTGTTCGGATAAGCAATGTTTATGATGGCAAAGGCAGTAATACTTACCATCGCTTGTTCAATTTTGTTGTCTATAGCCACAACACTGGCACCCGATGAGCTGTGGGGGGGGGGGAGAGAGAATCGTTACTTCACTGCTTGAATACACCAGTAAACACACATGAAACTATGGCAACGTCAACAAAATATCGTCACAAACACATGAAACATCGAAAACTATTGTGTAATAACGTTACTATGGATTCATAAAGGTACGCTTCATATATTCAAAGCTGCCTTCAGCATCATTTCTGAGTGAACTGAAAGAGGTAAGCGGCTTTTTACCTCAAACCAGTTCGGCTTTAATATTAAATGACCCATATTCTCCAAAACAGCACGTATTTTGCACAGAACGCAGGCTCTAATGCACTTTAGCTTATTGTCGGTTTATTACAAACATAAGTCTGACATTTTACCTATTGTCGAGCTTGACGGACGAAGTCTCGGTCCCCAACAACGACGAGAGGAAAGATATCGAGAAATTTCTAAGCTGACAAACGCCAAGATCCATCGCCACGGAATAGCATGGAGAATTCATGCTATGGCGTCCATAAGAAATCGCGCAGGGAAGCGAACGACTGTCCTTCCTACAGCCTCTGGAGCATTACATCCTTTGTGTGCGTTTGCAGAAATACTGTGCCGTGACTCCCCAGCAGAAAAGCTCGCTTTATCAGGAGACCGTACATCCAGTGCCGCAGCACAAAGAAACTCCAAGGTCAGCTCATCTCTGCGCTGGTGAATATCTGCAGCCTGAGCTATTTGCATAATTTATTTCACACCAGCGCTGCTCGGCGCGCTATTGGCGGAGAGCGAGAGGCATTAGACTAATTTATGCAGCCACGCCCCCGTTTGACGCTCTTCCGACTCGCTCTGGATAATTTATTCAAACTCGACTTGCCTTATAAGACAATCCGGTTGGAGCGAGTTGATGTTATTTCCATTAAAAATGTCAAGGCACCCACAGCTTTTAACAGCCCTTTTCTATTACTCAGCATATATATTTTACCACAGAATCTGGGCAGGAATAATAACCGCTTCATGTTGTCATTGCTAAATGGAAAAAAAAAAATACTACATTCACCCAAAATGTTTTATCATATACACAGGCAAAACATTATTTGAAGGGGGATGCCTTTAAGTACTGTTTACATGTCGCCGCTTATCGGCAAAGAGCGGAACTGCAGTGGATCTCTAAAACAGAAGAGTTTTAACCTTTACAATACTAACTTTTGAAAAAGACAGATTATTAATGCACCCAATTTAGCAATACATTTTAAAAACCTACAAATGATTTGTACACTTCTGTGTTCATGGCTCTCCAGGGGTATATGTGGACCCGTGACTGAAAGCTCAGATGCTGAAGCAGATAGCATCTCCAGCATGTTTAGATGAAACTCAGTCCCCTGTGATTTAGGTGCAGCTAACTAATCTCATGTGAGCTTTAATTAACATGTTTAACTACACATCAGCGTGCTTCGTATTATTTGTGCATGCACATGCATTGGGTTTACAAGGCTCAGGGTATAGAAGAGAAACGATCAAACTAAGGACAGTTATGATGACCAAACTATAGTCTATCTCAAAAGGAAATCTTTATATTTTTAAAATTAGAACAAGCTTTACATATACAGCTTCTAAAGCATTAAAAACTCACCCAATCTATTTTCTACATGCATGTTACAGATCTTGTTGTGAACAACTCACCCATGCATATTTGTTTCATTTAATATTATCTTCGAGTGAAATTTCAGACTTCTCTCTGTGTGCTAGACAATCATTTTGTTTACATAAACCGCCCTTTTCTTAGTCAATGGCAAGCTCGCATTCAGACCTACAAACAACAAGCCACAACTCTTCCATAAGCCATTTCACTTGGATGTACATCACAATACGGAAGATTGGTTGATAATTGTTATATTGTGACTAAACTGTATTTACAAGCATAGCGAAGCAGACTAGGTGGATGAAACTTCAAAAATAACCAGGGTTGAATGAGGATATATTCAGTTTTTCCAATAAGATCGATACTATTACAAAATAAAAAGTGTGATCAGGTTTTGTTTCACCTTGAATGGTTGTATTGTATATTATCCTGCTTAGGGGTGGGCAATATAACCAAAATCTTCTATCACGGTAGAAGCAATTTTCTACCTCGATAACATATCACGATATATCAATTTGTATCTGAAAATGCATAAGTAAAAATTTAAACACAAAGAAACTATTTCATATAATGTAATTTTATTTAAACTGAATTGCAGCAATACTTTAAGTAAAAAAAAAAAAAAACAATCATACTGTTTACTGTAAGTTTAATGTTTTTTTTCTCAGAACAACAGGTACTAACATAGTGCCTGACAGTATACCAGT
>JAUMHE010000056.1:3881482-3919846 GCA_032359235.1 Enteromius mattozi
GTAGAAAACTCTGATTTGATTGTGAAAATCCTTAGTACACACACTATGAAAAAACAAAAACATTTTGGATGTGATTAATCCTTTGACAACACTAAAACATATCATTTTTAGTATTAAAGATACAGTATGGAAGTTTGACAGCTACCGGCTGAAATGGTTACTGCAAAAGCAAAGGCATTCTGCCCTGGAACACATTTTAGAGTAGAATTACTATCTAGGCCTATAGCATTATTTTTCTGAGAAACAGCTATGTAAACATAACATGATTCCTAAATAGCTACAAGAGTCATTTTTTTACTTTACAACACCTTTCATAAAAAAAATAATAAAAATAAAGGGCAACAAAACTCAAGCTTCATAATGTGAAGCATACAAAAATCTATTCAGAGTGCGAGTAGCTTGACCTGGCCACTGCCATGGCCTGAAAGAGCCCGACTGTCACATCTAGTCCTCATTAGCACTCTTATGCAATACTGTCTGTCCAGGAGCCACAGTCTGTGTGTGTGAGAGAGAGAGACCGTCTCAACCACAGGCTCTCTACTGAAGCTGAAGGCACAGGAGGCAGACCAGGACACATTTAACCCACAGAAACTGTCTATTTTAAGCTTTATATAAACCAGACATAAATTTTGGGGCAAGAACAAAAAATAAAAATAATTTTTTTGAACTCAACACAGAGTTCATCATAATAGAACGGTGTATTTTCAATTGTTTGGTTGGCTAACAATTTATTCAGTATCAATTCAATACATCTAATCACTCTATTCAGTATAAACAGCTGTTTGCGAGTATTTTAAATTCATGTTTTTGAAGGTTGTACCCTCATCACACCATTAATGTCTTTATATTATTACCGAAATTTAATGTTCTGCACACTTTTACAATTTCTTTTGTCTTGTGTACGACATCTTCAATACAGCCTAGCAATGTGCAGACAATGTGCACAAACTGGCCAAAAAAACAAACAAATTTCTCTCACAGTTTTTGGTGGGACAGATGGCAGCTGGCTGTTTAATTTATGTAGGGCCCTATGATTTGTGATTTATGAATGTGAAAAGTTCAGGTGGTATTGTGACAAAATGTAGATTATTATTACACAGAAATTCACAGAATTTGTAAAATTGTCTTAATGTAATAATAATAACAATAACATTCAATTGTTTAACTTTCATTTGATTTAAAGTTGAATTGATTTACGCCTTCAATAGAAAAATTAAGGTACACAACAATTTCTAACCAATAAATATGTAAATTCTGTAATAAAAATCAATATTTTAAATCAATTTTCTGAATAAATTAGACATGTTTTTGATCATTAAAAAATAACCATTAAAATGGAATTTGGTAAAATGTAAAAAAAAATAAATAAGTCTTTCATAGGGCCTTTTTTTAATTATCAAATTGTAATAAACTGTTGATAAATTGCATAAGTTTAAATGATTTTGTATAAAATACCTTAACCATTAAAATCTGGAAAATGTAAATAATAAAATAAAATGCATTTCAGGCCTTAAAGTTTTATTTTTGTTAAAATGTTGATAAATTGCATTATTTACTGAACTGAATTTGTGCCAAAATAAAAATGGATTTCATTGTGCCCTATTTAGGTCAGTGTCAGAAATGAATGTGTTTTACTCTTTTAGTTTATTTCCAAAGATGGTTTTTACTTCAATTATTGCCGACTGCATTTTTTTAATAAACAATTACAGATGTACCTATTTATTACTATATTGTAACATTATAAATACTTTTATACTTCACCGGCCTATCGAGCACCCCTCTCTAACAGCATGTTGCATAGGTTTCAACAACTTCTAAAAATAGTGCCAGAATAGAAACGTAGATGAAAACTAAAACCTATATAAACTGCTAAGTGCAGTAAAGCACTAAATGAATGACTCCTCACAGAGCATGACAGCTGAGGACACGGTGATTCATCACAACAGCCACAGGGGTCGATCAGTCAGTGGGGCCAAAAGCCATCTACACAGTCATTAAAACATCCAGCAGCACCTACATGCTGACTTGCAAGACTGTGCGCTTATATCAACAGCCTGCTTCATCTGAAGGCCCGGAGAGAAAGGAACGGATGCTTTTATGTAAAAGCACATTAAAATGAGCTCATGTAATGCTAAAGGGAAGTACTGGTCAGCTCTGTCCATTGTGATTGTGTGTGTCAGTCACAAGCAGCACACGGACTGAGGAAACACAAGTGAAGGAAATGTGAGAGCAGACCGCATCACGTGTGTGTGTCCAGCTCACTCTCTCTTATCCACACACACACTCTCACATTACTTGGGTAAATGAAAGGCCTGTGTGAGGGCCTAAAGGAAAGTTCTCCATCAATACTGCATGGCTGTCACTGGATCCGTGCATTCTTTGCCTTCATGCTCCCCAGAGAAAGCTGCACACACTTGTGAGTGTGAGCGGCCTGTAAACAAATCAACTCGAAAACCAATTTACGTCGGATGGCACATTAGCAAAAAGCATAAACCAAAGCAGTCAGACATTCATAACCAGCTGCTAGACTAGATCTAGGCTTGGTTTCAACTCAAAAGCAGGACTGGATCACAGCGTTCAGACGAGACCAGAACGACTAGATCGATTCTTTTCAGATTGAAACTCATTCTGAGCTTCAGAAGCCAACAGTCAACACCAAAAAGCCCATGATGACAGATTCCAACATAAAGAGGAGTAATCTCTATATCAGCTCCACCTGTGTGGTACCACACACTACAAAACACCCAGCAACAATAAAGCAACTGCATCTACATCAGACGAGAAAATCACTTCAACATTTAAAATAAACCCATGCAAATGAAATACATTAATAATGAATCAGTACTTCATTGGTTAAATAACTAAACAGAAATGCTTACATTATTATATATATGTGTGTGTGTGTGTGTGTGTGTGTACATAATCTAATTATATATTATAAACATTTTTATTTTTATTTATACAAAAATAATTATAAAATAAATGTATATAAAATAAATATAAATTAAGGAAATTGAAAAAGAAAATTAAAGCAGCAAGAACACAGACTAAAAATAACAAACGTACATTGATAAAATATATATATAAAGCATCTAAAAATATATATAAGGAATATATACAAGGAATTAATATAAACTAACTATAGCTTATATATTTATTAATTTATTTATTTATTTTAACAAGGAATAAAAACATGTTTTAACTAAACAGGACCATGGAAGTAAAACGAAGAATAAATAAATTTATTTTAAAAATAAATGTATAAACATAAATAAAGAGAAATGAATAGAAATAAAAAAATATAATGAAACAAAGAATAAATCTAAAGAATATATGAAGTTTATATTTCAATTTTATATCTATGTAAATGTTTTACTAAAACAAATGTTTATGAATTAGCAAGTATGAACAGAAATATAAGAAAATTAAAGCAGCAAGAAAACAGTAATTACTAATAAGAAATACACAGAAGAAATATAAATAAAAGAAACGACCCAGAAATAAGAAAATAAATTCCATATTAACTTAATAACTTAAAAAATAAAACATTGTGAAATCTCGACTCTCTCTTAAAATAAAAAAAAACAAAAAACTCTGAACTCTTTTGACTTGACTATAAGTAACCACCAAAACATGTAAAAATCTAGTTTTAATTTCAATGTTGCTCAAGTTTAGCTGACTTGTCTGTGAGGTGACGCACCGCTCCAGTGCAGACGGTCTGAAGTCTGCCGTGGACATGCTCTGAATGCAATACAAGACTCCTTCAGAAGTTGGTAATGTTTGCGTCTGGTCTAATAAAGGCTGTGTGTACAGTGTTTCAGGTTCACAGTAAGTGAAAAGGCAGGATTCTTGATGCATGTGGGTGGGTCGCCCGAGGGGACATGGCTCTAATTTACGAGAGCCAAACCCAGCACAGTCAGGGAGCTTCTGGCACTGCGCGCTCAAAACAAGCCATGGCAGAAACCCCAGTCATCTGCAGTCATCTGCAGCCATCACAGAGGAACCAGATCTGATCTGACACTTCACTGAGAGCTAGATAAAACAAAATGAAAATCATTTATAATCGGTGATACTAGAAAGATAATCTACAATTCAGAATATATTCTTTGTAGTCACCTCTTAGGCCAGATTTCAGCTTTGCTGTCATAGATGCCACTTTGTATTCTTTTATTTCCTGGCCACAATCACACTGGAAAGTCAGGCCTGCTAAGGATGATACGAGGAGGCTAGCCACAACCACATTATATTTGCATATGCATCACATGGAGGACAGTGGGTACAAACTTCCAGTCATCTGGAATAAGTCCTACTCTGTTCCGTTTTTGAGCTATTGCTGTTTATCTTGCATCTAGAATAGGATTAAAAGGCATCCAAAAAAGCCCAGACTTCATGGCATAAAGGACAGCTTCCCACTAGCCAGAAAACAAGGACAGGGCCTGATTTGCTAAAGGGGCCGTTCCTGGAAAGTCCCTGTTTGAGACGAGTACTGCAAATACAGATGGCCACAGGAGCCGTGGGACAGTGCAGCGGGAGGCTGTTTGAGAACACAAGCTCATGGTTATGCTTTCAAACACTGGCACTGCCCATCCATTCACCCCAGAGAACAAATATCAACACTCCTGGGATAACTGCACCATGCATGAGACACAGAGAGAAAACATACTAGATGCGTGCAGTCATCAGCGCATAAAAATCTATCAATCTACATTTAAAGCTATAAAATGCACCACGGTACAATACCATAGTTTCATCAGTTTTGTTAATAGCATCCTGCAGTTCAGGTCATGTGACAAGAAGCATAAAAGTTAATGCACTGATGTGTTTAAGTCAGTCAATTACTATCATGTATCAAATTGGACACTGTAATAGACCTATAAATAAAATCCAGATGGTCAAAGCCAAGTCATTTGCACTTTTTATAAATACAGACATATGAAACACATATTTTAACAAATGTTAAGACCACAAAAAAAACAAAAAAACATACATACATACATACATACATACATACATACACACATACATACACACATACACACATACACACATACACACATACACACACATATATATATATATATCATTCAGCCACATTTATACACACACACACACACAGATATTGTACAAGTCAAAATGTTATTAATGATTCAGTCCTGGAACCACAGCCCAAAAGTTCCCCGGATGAGAAAGCAACCCAGAATCCTCTGCAGGGATCTGTTCTTTATTCACGCTTCCTTGAAAACCACCATGACAGAGCACTGCACCGAACCAAGGCTAGGCATAAATTTGCATGTATTCTGCAGCTAATCCTCAAACAACTAAGCAAACAATAATTCTAAAGTCCTTTGATTCTGACTTCCAGCACAAAGGAGAGTGGCGTTGTTTTTAAAACGGGAACTCGCAGCCCCCTGCTGAATGAGAGCAGCTTCTCCAGAGCTGGAGCAAGAGTGATGAAGACACAATTGGCTCTGGAAGGGCTATGCTAGGGGTTTTAGGGAAGTCGGTTGCTATAGCAGCTCGGTGGCAGCTCAGACGAGCGGGTAGACTGGCGCAAAGGACAGGGATGGGCGAGTACGCGGGGGTCTGCACAGAAAGAGTGAGATGGCCGGCGGCCAGGCGACACTGGCAGTGTGGCTGAAACAATGACTCAGTGCTAATGGCACACAGCGGCACGCTGTATGCTAAATACAGAGCCCAGCACTCATTCAGCCTCCTCGCTTAAGAGAGAGGGATTACTCCGGACAAAGTGTTGGCAGAACAACGATAAAGCCCATCGTAACCAAAGCATACTTTACCATCGGACGGGACTGCGTTAAATAGAGACAGTGCGAACATATCAGAGCACTAAGAAATTTTTTCTTCTAACTTCCATTTTAATAATTTATTTCAGTAATCGAAAATGTATCCAATTAATTAAAATTAAGAAATTTCTACAATTTAACAACAATTTATTAAGTTTAACAAATAACCTTTGGTTTATATTTTTGTGAATTGCGTTTTACAATAAAAAAGCAAAAAGTCTAATCAACTGACTTCATAAAACGTTAACAATTTTATTCAAATGTTTACAATGTCTTTTTTTTTTTTTTTTCAGAAATCATGTGTTGTCCATTTTAAATTTTCAGGATTTATGATTTTAAAACAAATTTATTACCAAAAACTGTGATAATTAGCTGAAGGCATAAAACATTAACTTCATTTTTAAAAGTGTAAATAAAATTAAAATGTAACAGTTTCTTATTTTATTAAAAATTACATATATACACACGCACATATATATATATATATATATATATATATATACACACACACAATAATACACTGTTAAAATAAAAACACGCAAGAAAAAGTTTGACAATCCTTACGAATAAAGTTTTCATTTTACTATAAATATTATTATAATAATAAATTATTATTTGAAAAGTTCATTCTACCTCGCATTAGTAATATATTTGTCATAATTGCAGGTTAAGGCAAACTTATCTTGGCAGGTTGGTGTAAAGATTCGGCAATAGTTTTATCAAAGTAATGGTAAAATACTGGTGCAGTGACTCTGGAGATGAAGTTTATGATGCTGAAAGCACCACGAGCATCACACATGCATCAGTACCGCACTGCTTACTTACACAAACACACAGACTTCATATTTAAATATGAGTCTTTTTGTACTTCAACATGCAGAGACCTTAGTCGATGTCGCAAAATAAAAATAAATATAATCAATTTACCAAATTCAATGACATTCCGGGATATACTGTAAATTTAATTTTATGACTGGATTCCATGATTTAGTCTACATTTGCCTTATCGCAAAAATCATGCGGCACTCAAATGTATGATCTAGACTCAGGTGGCTGTGGATTGCAGCAGAGATTCATTTGCGGAGCAGCCCAGGCTGCTCGTTATCTAGTATGAGGAGTTCAGAATTGTGCAGAGGTGAGAACTTGACTGGCAGATAATCCGCAGCACACATGGTGTTTGTGGCAAGGATGGGGAGGAAGTAGAGATAAGACACTCAGCACAGATGGAGCAATCCCTCAGGGACCGAGCAAGGTGCTGGGTGTGAAAAATTTCCCACTGTCAAAGATCATCAATCGTTCACCTGACAGGCTATTAATACAGTCTGTAAAAGTTTGTTAAGCACTACAAAAAGCAACCAAAAAAACGAATCTGATCTAAAAAGACAGTTCTGCATTCATCCCAGAAGAATAAGTTCTATTTAAATTAGAAGCAGTCCAATTAAATGTGTTGTGCAGCGACCACCATGTTTTCCATGGTGACCTCATTTCACTCCGTCCAGCCTGGTGATACAAGAGGAGGAAATCTCATTGTACATGTTTAACAGAGCAAGAGCGCGGCATGGGCACATGCTCAAGGTTGCATGCGAGATTTCCTGCCCGGTCTGAAACCACAGCGAGAGGCAGCTTTCCAACTCTGCTGACTCACGTGCCGACTGCTCTTAGAAAGCCAAAATAGGAAGGGATCAAACTTTCTACAGGCTGCAGCTCAGGCATGAATAACGACTCGGGCTGGGGAACGGTTTAATTTCAGAGCAGCTATCTGGATTTCTCTGTAGGCATATTTAATCAGACGGCACAGGATTGACCTTTAAGTAAGAAGCATGTATCTTTATCATTACGCGTCAGAAAACGAGAACACTGGAGCTTGGAAGATAAATAATGCAACATCTGTGCAATAAAGGCATTAGCTATTTATATTTTACACTAATTCCAACCATTTTCAAATTATTTTGGAAGAGCAGCCAAACATGGATAGGCTATCTACGTTTCCATCCACCACCTTTTGTGAGCATTTTGGAATATATAAAAAATAAACACTGGATGGGAACGCCAAGATTCGCCAAGATTCCTCCACGTGCATCGAAAAAGTCATGTGACTTCGCGCTATGAGACGGGATAATTTGAACGATCTCCACACAGCAACTAGTAGCCTATATATTGTTAAGGTCATTCATTCTGAAATAGATGAGCAAAGTATTTCTGTATAATAACTGTCTTTCAAGACTACGTTCCCAAACAGCAGCATCTACCTTCAAAAGCACTGACCACATTTATTGTGTTTTCATCAGCAGGTAGGTTAATTTACTTATATCAGTGTTTCCAATACGCTGATTTATTTGTGGTGGGTCACCACAATATCCAGATCAAGCGCCACAAATACACACCGCCCGTTGCCATCAACTACCGCGTCTCACACACACACACAAGCGTGACTTTAGCACAATGTGTAGCAAATTTCAGACATTTTTGCATATGCACATTTTATTTGCATATGTTTTAGCCTATGCGATATTCCAGTTTAATTCGTATCTTTGGATGGAAACACAGCTAATGAAACACACAAAAGGCAGTGGGTCTTGGTTATGCAAAGACCTCATGAAAAATAAAAATAAAAATCTACTGGTGAGGAGAATAAAACAATACGCATCCCATTCAAACCGATAATTCCTCTCACTGCTGAACAAACATTATTAAAAGCAATGAAAACAAAACTAAAGGGGCCATGCACTGCAATCATTATGCACAGCGGATCAAAAGAGGATGTTAATTGACCGCTAAAACATGACAATGCAACAGCCATGATGTTGTTTTGCTTGGTCCCTGTTCTGCTGTTCTGAGAGCACTTAAATAGGGCTGGCTAAATGGGCCAGATGAAAATACCCACTTGGCAAATATGCTTTATAAGTAATAAAACGTGTTGCTGCACCCTGGCACTTCCCTGTACACTTTGTGTAGAAGCTTCAAAATAATGAAATGTTTACATGTGAATGTGTCGCGTAGCAGCAGTCCAGATGACACTCTGTCTAGGACAAACGAACAGAGCAGAACGTGGTTGAAGACACATTTGACACAACAGCTCCGCCAGATGTGATTTTGTACTTAACTTCAATAGGCAATGTCAGCCTAGTGTGTCTTCAGATTAGAGATTTACCAGAGAAAAACAACGCCAATTAGGAGATGCAGGAAGTAGCAAAGCGTTCGAGGATCATATGTTGTCACGTCTGGGAAAGAATATGAAAGGCAGCAGATTTCAAACCTGAAAAGAGTTGAGACCAGCGCAAATGCCTGTTGTGAATGCGTTTGAGAAACCAGTTCAGCTGAGCTCATGAGGTCTCTGCCCCTATTAGCTTTCAGTCCCTAAAGTACTTTGCTGTTCTCTGTGCTCTCAGGTTTGGAAGGACAGGTTCTAATCCAAATGACATCATCCTAAAAAGAGAGACGCTCATACAAAGAGCCTTCTCCGGTCTAAAAACAATACTTCAAAGTACAGGATCTCGTCTTGGATTACAGATGCAGAATGACCCTTCTGATGTTTGATAATGATGCAGCTAAAAACCACATTAAAGGGAAAGACTGTCCAAAAATGAACATTTTATCATTTACTCACCCCCTTCATGTTATTCCAGCCCGTATTATTATTACCCATCCGTGAAAAAAAAAAAAAGAGATGCTAGACAAAATGTCTGAGCAGTTCTGTTGCATACAACAACAACAACAAACGTTTATATCACTAAGAATAAATAAAATAAAACATAGTACATACAGCTTACGCTCTATATTTCAAGTTTTCGGGAAGCCACGCAATGGCAGTCTTAAAGAAAAAAAAAAAAATTGGACAAGCCTACACTGCTCCGAGAGTCTCTTCAAGAGCTTTTTAATTTGACTAAAAAAAAAATAAAAATAAATAAATAAATGAAAAGAAAAAACATCATAAGCGCTTTTACACTTTTAAAACAGAATAAAAAAAAATGTAAACACATTTTGGGGGAAAAGGAATTCACAATGCCTTAAAAATCTAACTTTTGTTCAAAAACTAGCCATTTATTATGTGCAACTCATCCCAAGGTGTGACGTCACTGAGGGAAAATATCATATGTCCTCGTGAACTTGAATAAAAGTCTAAAATTTCAGTCTGTTCTTCAAATATAGTTATTGTATGGTTTCAGAAGACCTGGACCATAGCACCAAATTAACACTTTTATGATGTTTTTCTTTTTGGAGATTTTTTTCCACTGCATGGAAAAGAGCAGCTCCTACATTATGACATCTCTCAAAAAAAAAAAAATAAGTCAAAAATACAGAAGGATGAGTACATAAAGACAAATTTTCATTTCTGGCTAATTTATCCCTGTAATAGATTAATTTTCACCACTCTCCCCGCCTCTAACAGAGACCCAGAGAAAGCACACATGTACTGCGGCTTTAAGTTTTGCCACGTTATCTGCTCTGGCCCGATCTGGCTGAGTGAAAGCATTTCCTCTCCTCTCCCATTCCACAGGGTCATTAATTGGAGAGATAATCTACTTGATCTCTACACAATGAGTGATTCATTGAGACTCTCATGTGTGGCTTTTATCACTGCCAAGAGCAGATTACATTGAAAAAAAAAAAAAAAAGCAAATGTGAGATGATAATCTTTCTATTCAAGGCTGCTAGTCAACACTGTGACCTAAGAACGGCAAAAAAAACAGATTAAAATAATTTGCGCTGACTTAAACTGGATGAGATCATTCCATTTTCTCCCATTTTGCTCTTTCTCAATAGCAGATTAAGTGGCCTCATGCTCTCAACACCAAAACAGCACCAGCTGATAGCCTTTCACAACAAAGAAATAAAACAGGTTGAAATTAAATTGGAGGAGCGAAAGTCAGTGTTATATTTGAAATGGCTGGCTCTGTAGGTAGTCCTGCTGCCCTTCACCCAAACACAATCACACCGAAAATAATGACACCAATCTAAAAGGATAGCCATGATGCACACAACATAACAGATCTTACAAGGACAACAAGCCTTGAAAGATAGATCTGAATCCAATAGAAGTTTTAGTGTTATACGTCACTTCAACCCACATGATCAAACATCTAAAACGTCTCAAGCTGTCAAGATGCCAAAATATCAAGATATCAAAATCTACAATCTCTATCACTAGTAGAGATATAATGCAGGTATACGGAGGACTATCTAGCTGTGGCTGACAGTAAATGCTGACCAACTACATTTTACTTTGTCTTAAACATAAATCTGAACAGAGATTCTCAGTCTGAAGCCAGACAAATAACTAAGTAAGATTATGACTAACACCTGAGAGAAACAAGCAGTGCCACAATGATGTGTGTGCACTGTGACAAAACTGTCTGTTTCATTAAGGAGTGTCAGATTACAGAGCACTCTGTCATCTCTGGGACATCTGTTAGACAAGCTCTGTCAAGCACAGGAAACTTCATTTATGAACTACTCAAACATTGTACAGCATAAACACGCAACTTCTGAACAGCTCAAGACTAATGCAAACATATGTCACAGTACGTTTAACAGAATTTAAGCAATCATATTTAGGTTACATTCTCGACCTTGCCATGAGAAAACTGTAAAAAGGACTACACCGAAGCAACAGTTTGAGTCTTCAAAAAAATTTTTACAAACAAAAAAATCTGGAAAGACTATCAATAGAGCAAGAATTTAAGGTATGTTAATCAGCTGATGTCTAATAAAAGATTGTATGGCTATATCTGCAATAACTCGCAAGCGAGAGTTTAAACAGATACACTCCAGTTCTCTCTTTTGGCCTTAAAAGTGCCTGCAGCAAGCTAAATAGTCACAAAATGCCTATTTTGTACTTACATTTACAGCTTTTAGTCCATAACATGTTAGCTCAGATGCCACCTAAATGCTTAAATTATGAAAGTTAACTTTTAACAGATACACACAAATGTCTGTTGTCTTACTACACGTACCAAAAATAATGCTGACTCAGTTTCATGTCCAATCAAATGTGACCCTGGACCACAAAATAAGTAGCAAAAGTATATTTGAAGCAATAACCAACACCACATTGTATGGGTCAACATTATTTTTTCTTTTATGCCAAAAATCTTTGGGATATTACGTAGAGACCATGTTCCGATAAGATATTTTGTACATAGATTAGTAATATGCACTGCTAAGAACTTAATTTGGACAACTTTAAAGGTGATTTACTCAATATTAAGATTTTTTTTGCACCCTCAGATTTCAGATTTTTAAATCGTTGTATCTCAGCTAAATATTGTCCTATCCTAACAAACCATTAATCAATGGAAAGTTTATTTATTCAGCTGATGTTTCAGATTATGTATAAAATAATTACCATTATGACTGGTTTTGTGGTACAGGGTCACAAATGTTCTTTTTTTTAGAATATCAAAGTCCCCCATTAATACTATAACAGCTAAGGGAAAAGATATCATGTTTATGGATGTAAAGCAAACAAAAGTCTACCAGCTCTTGGCCTAACTTCCTGTTTCAAAAGGAAATGTCAACAGCACAAAATCACTGCACTCTAAAGAGATTTCATGGGGTCTTTAAAGGCAGGCTGGGACACTTTGCAGGGCAAAGCATTTACATTTCTGTCTGTAATACCGAAGTAACAGTCTAGCAGTCTGCAGTTTTGTGTTGTATGAAGAAAACAGTTCTAGCTATGCTTTAGAAGCCTATAGGCCTTCGTCTGTAACCGGCCTGCTGTGATATTTAACGCACAGCACCATTTATGTTTATAGCACTACATTAAGCCATACCGCTGATCACCCACTGCCTGCATGTGTAATTTTTAATGAAGCTATTCAAGCTGTAATTACAAAAGCAAATGAATTGAAAACAGACAATGCACTGAAAAAAAATAAAAAATAAATAAAACATTCTGAAACTCACCCATCCTCTTCTCCATCCACAGGTAAGCTCTTCAGCAGGCTGGCCGAGGCAGTTAAGGCACTGACTCCACCGCTTCCCTCAGGACCACGGGAGGTGCTGACCTGGGAGGACACTTCAGCACCGGCGGGCTTGGGTTGCGCGAGCAGAGCCGAGTGCTGTAACAGGAGCTGGGCATCCTCCTGCAGGGTGGGCATCACAGAGGCCAGGGTGCTCACTGCAGGCCCGGGCTCCTTCGAGCCGTTCTGGATCAAACCGGACTCACTCTGAAGGTTAGGAGGCACGTTTGAGGAGGTCACGGCCGGGACGAACTGGGTGCCATGGCCTTGACTGCTGAGCTGCGACTGCTGCTGCTCCATGGAGGGTTGAAGGGCGAGCTGCTGCCCCTGGGTCTGCTGCATGAGACCGGCGCCGGCGGGCTGCACCAGCTGGACCATCTGCGGGGCGGGTGTCTGTTGTGGCTGCAAGAGCCCTTGCGGAAGGGGCTGAGCAGCAGGGGGTGGTACAGTCCCCACGGGTTGCTGCGAAGCTGCCATCAGCTGACCGTTCCCCGCCACCGGAGGGATGGGGGCAGACAGGTGGGGAAGTGTCTGTGTTGACCCAGGTGGCACGGCATTCATGATCTGCTTGGGTTGAGCGAAGTCAGGTGGCAAGCTGCCTCCTTGGCTTAAGGGGTTAATGTGTGCCGACACTACCTGGGTCGGTGCAGCCGGCTGCTGTGTTGGCGGGTAGCCCATCTGCTGCTGGGTCAACACAGGCAGTGCTTGAGCAGGGGAGGATTGTGCTGCCTGGGCATATGTCAGTTTAGGCATATGAGCAGGCACGGCTGCAGTCGAATGTCCGATTGTGGTTTGCAGCCCTCCCATAGCGGCCGGTGGCTGAATGCTCGGAGCAGCCACATTAGTCTTAAGATGTGCGTGAACTAAGTCTTGGGGAACATTATGAGTAGCCGAGTAGTCGTGCTTTTGAGCAGCGGGCTGCTGAAAGGTCAAACAGGGGCCGCCCGCCTCTCCGCTGCCCAGGCTTTCGGTATAATGGCTAGCTGTGCTGCTGACGCTCTCTCGGTCAGGGCACGCCACACTCTCAGGCACAAACTGGCGGATGCTTTCCACTGTCCGGGTGCTGGGGGCGTTTTCAGAGGATGCCGTGTTTGGGGCATCCTTGTCGTAATATTCGGTGCAAGTCCAACGACCCTTCTTAAAAGGCTCAGAGGTAGAGTCCAATTTGACCACTCTGAAACGTGAGCTGGTGGAGGCTGGAGTAGGCACTTGGGCCTGCTGAGGCTGAGCGTTCATCGGTGGGACAGAGGGAGCGGGCATTGGGTGCTGCCCCATGACAGCTGGGCCCACCTGGCCTCCACCTGTTGAAGCAACACCACCAGAAATGGTGGTAGCAGCGGCGATGCCCATGCCAATTATTCCACCGGGAACATGTGTCAAGTTTACAATTTGGTTACTAATACTATTCAAAGCAGGGGAGTAGTTTACACTGCTACTATTGGTGCTCTTGCCACCCATAACAGGCACACTGGCAGAATTTAACATAGAAACATTATTTGTTATAGGTTTACTAGTACTAACTGTGGCTCCTGAGGCAACAGGGGCCAAAGGCTTGACAGCGGCTGAGCCAAGAGAGGCGCTTTCAATCAATCCTACCACATTTGAAGGCATTTTCTGGCCAGTGCTAGCAGAAGTTGAGGTCACCGCAGACGAGACAGCGGCACACAAATGTATCCCAATCTGTGTCCCACCAGCAGTATGGGCTTTTCCAGACGAAGCAGGATTATGGTGATGATGGTGCACGGTCCCATTAACCATAGAGCCATGCATGTGTGCTTGGATGAGAATGGGAGGCTGGTTGGGCGACACGGCCCCTGGGGTCTCCGCCTCATGGAAGTTATTCAGCGTCTCCTCCGAAGAGCTCCTTTCGGGTCCCCCCGCATTATTGGCCCGCGATAGAGACACGTCTATGATCTCAGAGGACGACAGGTCTTCGGTGTGGGACTCGTCCAAGTCATCGCAGCTCTCGGTGTCCTCTGTAATGCTGTTGTTGGTGCTGACAGATGTCTGAGCGGGAGTAACGCTGGTGATCTGAAAGCCACTCTTCTTCTTCATCTGCGCCACTGTGGTGGGCAGAGCTTGGGGTAACAGGGTGGCCTGCACTGGGATATTCAGGCTCTGGGGAGGGTTCTGGGGCCCGAGCGTGGGTGCAACCGGCGTTTGAGACTGAATCAGCGCCGGTGACGAATAATCATCCCCCAGCATCAAGTTGTTGCTATTAAGGCTGGTGCTTCCAGAGGTTGTCAACGTAGAGGAACCACCCACCGAGCTGCTGCTGCTCTCCTGTTTAGGTAAAGTCATTGGGTAAACCATTTTTCGGGCGCTGCCGGAGTCCCCGGATCGGTCGTGGTGATTCATTTCTACAGGGTGGTCTCCAACAAAGTTATAAACGCAGCTCAAGACAACAAGCTCTTTTTGGGAAGCAACTTGAAGCCGCTCGAGTAATTTCCACATAAAACCAACACTTTTCAGTAACTGCCACGATAATTCCACTTGAGGTGTATTTAAATGTCCACCATGAGGAGCAGGCTAACGCCGATGCTAGTTAACACTCGCTAGCGAGCTAGCTGACACGGATTGGCTTCAGCTGTTGTTTTCAAACGTATATCCTCGCAAACGCATTCAGCACACAAGTTTAAACGTGAGGGAGTCGACACAGACGGCCGAGGCGATCGATATATCCAACCTTACAACGACAGAGTCTCTCCCCATTACAGTTCAAACTGCCAGACGCATTTTCAATTGTTGTATCGCAGTCACCAGAGCTCAAAATCAAGCGAAACAAAGTCCTTCGGCCGGCGTCAGATGACAGAGAGAAACCGAGCGACTCAGCGCTGTCCTGTTTTATTCCATCCCGTGCTTTCTTTTGTTTTAGTCCCGTGTTAGTCTCTCTCCCACTCTGCTCCTATTCACCAGCTGCCTCCTTGTAATGTAGCCTGTGCTAGGTGCTATCAGCCTGTGACGAGTCCCAGAAAGGGGGAGGAGAGAGCGAGAACATGGCGACCGCGCATGGCAGTTCACCTCCACAGCGACCAGACATAAAGCCCAGAGAGTCTGGCGAGGATGGGGGGAGGGGGGTTTCCTAGAGACGGCCGGCTGCCGAAGAGTTCCGAAAACACACGAGCGCAGCCGAGTACAGCCAACTGTGTTGGTGAGGGATGTTTCTTATTATAGCCTACAGTAACTGTGGCAGCAAACACTCAGAATAACATCTTTTGTCCACTGTGGTTATTATTATTTGACATTGAAGGAGGGAAGAGAAAGGAAGGGCATAGGTTTCTAGGATTTCCAATAAAGGCTAACAAATTGGTGTATAAGAAAATGTGTGTTTTATTGATGCAGATTTCAGTTTAAACATTTTAGGTTGGGTGCTATTGCTTTTCCCTATACAGGGCAGCTACATCAACAAGATGTAAACAGACACTGTGACAACAATGCTGTCAACACAGTCCAGAGATTTGTTCTGTTTTTACAAAACAGCTAGTCTGAAAGAGGAGCCAGATATTTCCACAGACAGAAAAGAACAACCAAACACATCCACACTGACACAGTTATTTCACAAACGCTGTTTGTTGCTCACCTCGTGTTTAGGGACTAAGCTCTAGCTCTAGCAGACTTTTACACAGAATACATTATGCGTCTATTCGTGTGTTTTACTTTAAACTGATAACTTAGTTCCAGAATATGTGTTTTATTTCTAGGTTATAAAATTACAACTAGGAATGTAAAATGTAAAACAACTGAATATCAAAAAATCAGTTTGGCATGGTTAACAGAAAGTAATTGAAGAATATATTTAATATTTAATTATATGTGCTATTTTAGTTGAATATAGTGCATTTTTATAATGTTATCTGTATTTTAATGCTTAAAACCTGTTGTTATGTGCAGCTATATATAGTAATATTGAGAATTCTGCTTGTGATTTTTCTAATATGTACATTATGGGCACTCATCACCAAATGTCTAACACATCATCTTGTCATTTATTACAACAAATTGTTGATTTATGAGTGTCCCTTTAGAAAAGGCTGAAACATCCCTTTGCCCTCACCAAACCTTTGCACTTGAACGTGAAAGGGAATGACCCTAGTGAGTGATGGTAGTGTAACACATTAAGTATGAGGAAATGAGGTCTGACAGACCCGGAATGGGCGCGTGCCCTGATGTCCAGACCTAGCAGACAGGCTGTGCCCATCCATACAAATTTCAGAGGGAGAGAGCCAGCGAGAGCTGATTGCAATGTAAGCGTCTGGTGCTGTCAGCAGCTTTAAATCACACAGGCACTCCACAACAAAAACACAGAGAGCTATTGTGCTCCCGAACAATAATGGTCAATTTATACACTGGAGTCTGCTTTCATTTTGTAAACACTTATTAAAACAGGTATCTTTGGTGATATAGGGAAAAAATAGAGAACCTCTTTGAGAATTGCTATTGTTCTGTGTAATTTCACACTGAAATGAAAGCTTATCCCTCCGGAGAACATCAGTGTTAGGAAGAGGTGGCCGAGGTTTACTTTAACAAGCCTGCCAATCGTTTCAATCCTCAACAGTTTGTGTGGAACATTTTAACTGAGAGTTTTTATTTTTTTGAATCTGTCGCAATGTAATACAGGCCTTGCAGAGAGTTTGTTACTGAATGTTAGGGCAGTTATAAACGATACTGGAGCACCATTGCTTATTTCACCTCATGCAAAGAGGGCTTTACAGACACATTTAAAGGATGGATTGAAAGGAGGTCCTCAAAAAACAAAATCACGTTTGATGTGAGTTAGAAGGGTCTGACTGAGTTTGATTCCCTGCCACTTTCGCCTTTGTCTTGGGGTTTAAAAGACTTGTAATAGTCAGCAATATTATTGATTTGACTGAATAAGAACAAAACTGTTGATGTTGACATTATTGTCTTCTGCTGAGCTGACTTTAAACTTTTTTCATAATTAAGGAACTTCTTTGATCTGAATCAACACTAAACAAATTAGAGCTGAATAATGACACTATTGCCTTTTGCAGAGCTGCTTTGTCGCTGAATAAAATTTTATGCACTTTGGAACATCAGTACTTTAAATGAACTGAATTCAATCAACACTGAACTGATTTGAGTTAAATAGTGTTACTGTAGATCTAGCTGAATTGAAATAGACTAATAATGTATGAACTTTGTAACATTTACTCCGTTACCGAACTAAATTGAGTTGAATAATGAAACCTTCTGTAGAGCTGCTTTTCAATTTTGCAACACTTGTTTATTTCTGTGAAGCTGCTTTTGAAACAGTGTGTAATAAATAAAGCACCATAAATGTGACTTGACTTGTTTTGATTAGTCTTTTTCGGCATGAAACCACTTATGCAGCACCTGAAGAGTCAGCTAATAATACTACTGCATGATGAGGTTAAGAGGAAAGCTTAGCTGACTTTACAGTATTTAACAGAACATCATGGTAAGGGCATTCAGCTCTCATCTGCAAATTCATCATAAGTGTTTGACCTGGACCTCCTTCTTGTCTCATGAGGAAATGCAACTGTTTTAAAACAGTTTCTCACATTTCTTCAAAAACCTCAAAGACAAAGCATCCTATACACACGAGACCACTGACATAAATCCAAAACAGAATGCTATTCACTTGTTTGAGGCCTGGGAAGCTGTGTCTAAAAGAAGTCTCAAACAACAGGTCATTTAAGCAAAGCAAGCAAATAAAGCAATTATGAAAAGGATCATCTAAGAAACTTCTTATTTGCATGGAAAGTTACTGATAAATGTTCACATACTAAAGCAGGTTTTACAAGTTTACTAACTCGAGCCGGTTTATTTATAGGACACGTGAAAAGGCAAGGTAAGTGATTAGAGGCATTAAATGACATTATCCGTTTTTGCTCGAAAACGTAATAAATTCTTCTCTTGTGAGGCCTGCTGGGTAACATGGCAAGGATTCTCAAACTTTTTTAAATTTATTCACATTGTTTCATTCACAGCTTCGCTTGTGATTATGTTAAAATGTCGAGTCTGCAAACCCGACTATGTCTAAACGAACACAGCTTGTTCCAGAATCCTCATGATAATGATGTCCTTGACAGAGACAGCAAGGACGGCGCTCCCTTCATTTCAGCACTCTGTAATATTCTGTGAATAATCTTAGCAAAGCTGCTTGTTCAGAAACCTTTGAATTCACATGAAATATGAACAAGTGGTGAAAGGAAAGCATTTTGGTCTACAAAAAATTTACTTTGTTTAACGTCAAAAGTGAAGCCAGGTAGATTTTAGAGCCTCTTTGACCATCAGGTGAAATAATTATATAACTTTGCATGGGGCTTTAAGTTTTTTTTTCAGTTTATTTCTATTTTACCTATCTATTGTTATAGAGCAAATAATCTTTTTTTATTTGAGGTCATACAAATGTAGTCACTATTAATAGCAATTTTTACTGGTCTTATAAATGCTAAATAAGTTTGCTGTGTTCATCTCAGGCCTTTGGAAACAAGCACTAGTTTTGAGGACTATGGAAACAAAAGAGGGTCAAACAGCTTCATCTAGTGGTGGCTTCATGAGGGTTTCTTTCGCGGATCGTAGTTAAAGGCATAACAGTTTAGATTTAGCCATTCATTAAAGTTTAGATTTCAACTGAATTAATAAATTAGTATCGATATAATCCAGAGTCATTTGTCAATGAGGATAAATGGCAGAATGTGAACACTGATTATTTTGTGAAGATGTATTGCCTATTGCTTGCATTTAAAACTAACAGTTAAATGAGTAATTTTAATACAGGCTAAGCTTTGCACCCTTATGTAGTATATAATTTTAGTAGTGAGATTAGTAGTAGGCCTAAATTCTATATGTATCATATAACACGTATAATTAATTTAATTTAATTGTTTATGAGCCTTGCTGGTTAAACCACACACACACACACACACACACATACACACACACACAATAAATAAATAAATAACATTTATAAATAACTTTTTGAGATCATCTTCGTATGCAATGCAAAGTAAAGCTAATTTCTTAACATGGCCACTAGATGGGGGTAAATAGATAGAAAAGTCTCTCTGATGGCCAGCAGGTTCACGAGCAATGCATTGTTCATGTTGACTGTTACATATATTGCTATTTGCCTTTCAATAGCCAAGCGGGTATTTACTGCAGTTCAGTAAAAGTTTGTTTTTTTTTGTTCTTAACACAAAGCCCTCCAGTCATGTCAGACAAAGGCCAAGACGTCGATTTAACTAGAGCCAAACAAAACACGGGAGTCTGGCTGGTGAAGGTTAGTGGATAATCGGTCAGCATTGTGCTGAACCTTTGAACAAACTCTGGAGAATTAAACCATGGCTGTAAACTAAAACTGAATCTAACTCTCTGAATGATAGAGACTGCTTCAGTGGTGTGCTGTTTGTACTTAATTTTTTTTTTTCTTCTTCTTCTTTTTAAAAATTAATTAAAATTCTGTTGTTGGTAAAACCTGCCCCAATACTGAACTTGGTAACTAGTATAGGCCTAAGTAAACAGGAAAATTAAAGTAAACATCATTTACTTCCATTTGATTTTACGCAATTCAGGTAAAAAGGGTAAATGAACAGGAAACATATTAAATAAGAATAGAAAAGAAGTAGCTTGTCTAATAAATTAATGGTGGTACAACTCACTTAAATCTCCCTTGTTTCAAATTGGGAGAAATTTTAAATATAGATGTGATAATGATCAGAAAGATGGACCTATTCTGTATCCAAAGACCAGAATCATTAAGGCTTTGTGGTCTTTTTATTTGTTTATTATTACTATTTTTTTTTTATCTTCATAGCTAGACTAGTAAGTAACCAGCTAGCAGCCACCCAGAAACCATAGAAACATACCAAGAACCACCTTAGCAACTGCACAGCAGTACCATGGCAACCTCACACTTTACATATCATCAAGTTTACGCTCACATTTGCTTCAACAAGTGTAAACATACAGTTGAATTATTGAAATATAAAAATTATTCAGTTATACTCAGACAAATATGAGCAGCGTATTTTTTTTACTAGGAAACTAACAGTGACCAATAATACATTTTTTTTAGGTCCCCAAATATCTTTCTCAGCAGTGGGAAAAAGCATCTGGGCGAGGAGAAGTAGGCACACTTACAATCGGGAAGTATGATCTAATTTTAAACCTCATTCGAAATTGGTGTTTTTGTATGAAATCTTTCCACTCATGCTTTTTAATCTCTCTTCCAGAGCTCAAGGGAAGACGGCGGTAAGTTTTATTAATGTTTTTAAAGACATGCACTATTTGCTCCTCATCTTTTATTAAGATGTCAGCGTTGATTTGCATAATTACTATGATGTGACCCTGGGCTGTGGAGAGGGAACATGTGATGTGCTATTGCTTATGTAGAGGCTGATTGATGGTTTCCTCAGGTGTCTTTCAGTCTGAACGAGGAGCTGACCGTGGTGCAGTGCTCCAGGGAGAAGCCTTCGTCGGTGCGCTCCCCGAGAGAACATCCCTTCACCGTACAGACGGTGGGCGGCCAGACCCTCGCTGTCTTTACAGAGACCTCAGGTGAGTGTAACCCTGCTCTCTGACACTGGCAACAGCAACCAGTGTAAGGAACTGTCTCACCCCAACACAAACAGTGTTAATCTGTCATCAGATGATATCTGGCTATTTTGAGATGATCAGCATCAGCCAATAACTGTGCCTGCTTGGCTGATTAACAGAATTAATCATTCCATCTAGTGCTAAAAACAGCCTTGTTAATGGATCATTTTAAAATAATTTTAACACATTTGCTCACATAAATTTTTTGGACATGTTACTGCTGTAATTAGATTTATTGTATATACTGGTATTGTGCATTACTAACAAATGTATTCAAATGTGATTCATTTTGAAACATTTAAAGCAGACAGGGTTACATTTACAGCAGACTTTCAAAATCCTTCATTACTTGAGTTAAGATTATAATCATTTAATTTTAGAGTTCAACCACCACAAAATCAGACTTTGGCACCTCTTTTTCATTGAGTTTCAATACAGATTTAAAATCACAAGATAGTGTAATAGCTATGATACTGTTTTGAAATCCAATTTTTGCATAGGAAACAGAAAACACAGGCATCTAACAATGCTTTGGAACAAATCTTAAAATAAGCATTTACATAAATACAAATAGGAAATAAAAAGGTTAAACAAATATAACCATTCTGTGTTCTAAACTCCTAAAACATTGATGTCTCATGTTTTAGAGCAATCAATGCAATTTTGGAAAGAAATCAATAAAATCTGTATGTGTGATACTCAGATGTATATTTGTAATCGTTAATATTTTAATAAGTAACTGTAATTTAATTACAATTTTTTTTGTTAGTAACTGTAATACATGACTTTTGTATTTATTTATTTTGTAATTAAATTATGTTACTGCCCAACACAGTACTTTTCAAAAGTTTATGAAAGGCAAGAACACATTCAAATATTTAAAAGTGACAGTAAAGGCATCTATAATGTAATAAATCATTTCTATTTCAGATAAATCCTGTTCTGTTCAACTTTCCATTCAACACTATCTACGTTCTATCTAAGTTTTTTTTTTCTTCTTTTTTCTTATTTCTTGAACACCAGATCAGCATATTAGAATGATTTCTGAAGGATCATGTTTCACTAAAGACTGGAGTAATGATGCCATTTTTTAAAAAATATATTACATATATATTATAATTTTACAGTTTTGTTTTGTTATTTAGCTGCTACTTTATTGTTTATTTTGGACCAACAAATTGCTTGATGCTGCAGTCACTGAACATTGTATAAACTTGTGGTCATCAAGGCCCTTTACTGTTGCAAAATGAAAGATTTTTAATACAGATTGAAGATTGCAGGTTATAATCACAGCATAATTATTGCAGCCTTACTGGAAATCGCACAAGGCTAAGTGTAGAATTGCAATCATTGTGTTGAGCGCTTTTGTTCACTTTTTTTTTTTTTTTTTCAGTTGTCTGCTTAGTGCTCACAAGCCCCAGGTATTGATTAAGTGGTTGCTAAGCAACAGGTTGGCCACAGAAGTTGGCCATGAATAGAGGCTCTACTTGTTACAGTTAAAAGCTTTTTCCGGGGGTGGAAGGGTAACAGTGTCTTTTTCTCAGTAAGTTATGAATTGAAATGGTTCAGGGTATGAAAAGCTCTCTATTGGCTAATGCAAAGCATAAACACTCTTCTTTGGTATTAGTTTCTTTTTTAGTATTGAAGAGGACATAGAGGGCTATTTGAGGGATGGAGGTCACTCATCATTGTGCGGGCAGGGAGCAGAAAAAAAATGGTTTTTGAATTCTCTGTCAAAAAAGGCCAAAACAAAACCTCCGCAATGAAGGTGTACATGCTTAGAGATTGCACATCTATTTGTTTTAATGGCCTGTAGTGACCTTAGGTTTAATGCTGGACACATGTGTCCTTGGCTTCATGACTGCACATAGTCGAGTTCATCTGATGTAGGTTATCATTTGGTAAAAAGGATATTTATTATATAAGCTCTTATTTTGAGAGAAAAACTTCTGTAAAAGCTTTTTATTTAGAGATTTTGGCGTGTTCTTTTGTGAGTGATCGGTGAGTAGCCGCGTATGGACCAGGTGCTGCCAGGTGTGGAGGAGCTGCTGAGACTTTGATAAGCTGTCAGGGTTTGAACATTTTTTCCTACTTATTAAGTCCTTCACAACGATAGGTTGAAGAGGCAGCTTGACTTGATTGACATGGCCGCTTAAAGCCTGTTGCCAGGTTGAAGTCAGACTCCAGGAGTTGGACACTTATGCACACATGTGCACTACTCTTATGAAAGGCACTTTCTTTGCGCACATTTCCTTCAACGACTTGAAATAGAGATGCCACTTTTCAGCTCGAACAAAAGAGTCACGTGGCGGTGGCAATCAAGGCTGGATGTTGGGGGTTGAGAAGGTAGTTTTTTCCAGGCATGTAAGCATGCATGTTTAGTGCATTCAGCTGGTGTTCAGATTTAGGGCTGGCCAAAATATCGCACAATATATTCATGTGCATCTCGTCAATAAAGCCGGTTCTTTGATCAGCAGCAATTCTTTCCACTACCTTATTTCAAATGGAACAGCAGTTAATACACAAAGCCGTAGATCACTGATAAGCTACACAATATTGGGTTCAGTATAGCAAATGAATCACCTGTGAAACTGAAGGTGATGTTGTGTAGCTTGTCAGTGATCTATGGCTCTCTGCATCCATTTGAAAACAGGTGATGGAGATTTACCGCTAATGAATAAAGATGCGCATGAATATATTGTGCGATATATTTATCCAGCCCTATTCAGATGTGTGACAGATGATTTTATTTAAGGGGTCATGACATGAGAAATCAAATTTTCCTTGATCTTTTGGCATATAAGTTGTCCAAGTTGTCTTTGTACCATTAAAACATTCTGCAAGTTTCATAGCTTAAAACTTCCTCCTCAATATAAAAAGCATTTATTTAATTAAACCTCAAAATAAAAAAAATGTTGTCATTAATCACTTACCCCCATGTTGATCCAAACCCGTAAAAGCTTTGTTCATCTTCAGAACACAATTTAAGATATTTTGGATGAAAACCAGGAGGCTTGTGACTGTCCCATTGACGGCCACGTAAATTGTCAAGGTCCAGAAAACATTTTGGGACTGCAGTGCCATTTTGGAGAGCATCCGCTGGCACAAAATTTGTATGTGTTTCTGTGTCAGCCACGACACACAGATGCACTGTTTATGTTCAAATCAATGTGTAAATACACATAGAAAACATATCCGTGTATTGCGACTGACACAGAACAGTGTATGCAGTTCGCATCCAGTGGATGCTCTCCAAAATTACGCTACAGTGCCGAAATGTTGAATAAAGTTATTTTTGTTTTCTTACCATACGAAAAGTAAAGTCGTCCCTTCTTAACATTAGAGTTGAACCAGTGATGGCAGATGGTATATAATGACGATGTCTGTCATACTTTTCTGAACCTTAACAGTGTTATTTACTTGGAAGTCAATGGGACAGTCACAAGCCTCCTGGTTTTTAAGAGATTGACAAAAAAAAAATTAAGGTGGAGTAACCCTTTAAGCTCAAAAAAACCAAAACGGTTTATTTTGTATCCAATGTGCAAGGTGATGTTAACCAGACAAATACATTTGCATAAACACTGCCTCCAGAGCAAGATATCGCAATTAGTCATCTTCTCACCATAGGCCCAGCACACTAGCATTCAGCCACTTAATGGCTGACACTTGATCACGTTAAATGTGTGTCGTGTTGCATCAAAAACAAATAGACACTAAAATCACTGCTGCTATCTTATATGCACTGGATACAGTATACGGACACGGTTCAAATGCTCGAATCTGTCGTCAATAGAGGAAAAGAACATTCACTTTGATGCATTTGGTTTAAATATCTCATTCACATCTTTGTACAGATATCAGAAGGTTCCCAGCATCAGGAACAAGTGATTTTTAATGGCACCCTAGATTGTGTCTGACGATTGATCGGAGCATTTTGTTTTGTAAACGAGGCACAGTGTCATGGAGAGTTCACAGAAAAACAGTTGTTGAAAGATGAAGTGGAACTAGATTTGACTGAAGCTGAATCACAAACCGTAAGTAAATGATTTCATAATGCTTTGTCTGGAAGTGACCTTTTTATTTTGATTATGTGGTCAAAACATGGGGGCATTGATACTGTTTCCAATGCAATGAAGTTAGCCAATCATAACAGTGGAGGATTACTGATAAGCCTTAAAGGACCCGCCCCTTAAAACAGGTTATATTAGAGAGAGGATCAGAATGAGGGTTGAAAATAATAATTTTACCACATATTTATTTCTTGTTTTGTTTTAAGTAAGTAAGTGTTTTGTTAAAAAAAAAAATAGCAAGAACATATTATAAAATAATTAATTATTAAAATATTCAGTTTGGTGTAACAAATACTTGTTGAATATTAGAAGTTAGCATGAAATATTCAGGCTTTGTTTCTTGCATTATTCTTCAAACTCTATTTTACAGATGGCCTTGAATATTGCCCATTTCACGTTGTTCTAACATGGCAGTGTGCCTCTATTCATACTCACACTTTGAAAAGTACATTAGCAGGAATTTTATTCTTCGTTCTCCCTCCGTTTTTCTCTCTGTGCGGCTGAGAAATTGGTCTCTTAAGGGCATACGAGTCCTTGAAGTCACATGTTCGCCTGACCATTAATTTTGATCAAATTGAGAGGGAGCCATTAGTCATGCCTCCTTGGGAGCACATGATGAGAATCTTTGGCTTCTTTTTTGTTATGTAGGAGTCTCATTTGCCTGGCAACAATTGGATGTGAGACTAATCCATGAATATTTCAGCTGTTAATGGGTTTCTTCCATTTGAAATAAATGCTTCTGCTTACCAGCACCCTCCCGCAGGTCTCCAGTCCCCTGCTGGCAGCGGTTTAGAAACACATCAGCCGGTGACGACAGCTAATAAGCCCTGCCGTGTCTCATCAAATATGAATGACTGATATCTGCAATTAAAAAGGACCCTGTTTTGATGTCCACACGACAAACCGCGGAGATGGAAAGTGTTTCATTTTTCCCCCCAGAGTCAGAAATGTGCTTTAGATTCATTTTAGTGGGAGATTGCATGAGAGTGCATGACAAATTTGATGAAAACAGATGGATACTAGTGTGTGGATTGTGTCGGCTAATCCAAAGTGAGTGTAACCATATGTCTGCATTTGCCTCTCTTTGAAACGGCCGACTTAGACTGTAACTGTCAAGCAGAGCTGTTTTTTTTTTTAGAATTACTCAGCTCTCTGAATGTTTTGTTGCAAAATTCACAGTGTGCTTGATCTATTTTGAACTTGATATTTTCCCACGGTAGCTGAGCTCCTGGCTCTGACTAATGTTCTTGCACTTTAAATGCAGTTTTTAGGTTGACAGGATGGATTTTTTTGTCAGTTTGTTACCAAGCTAAACGAGTGCGTCTAGTACATCAGATGTTGTTTATGAATCAGTGCACACATGCTAGAATATCTGTGGTGGATGTATGTATGCCACGTGCTCTAAAAATGATCAAACCCACTCGTATTTGGATCAATGCTGGAGGAAATTTAATTTTAGGTCACATTTTGCTGCATAATATTGCAAACTTACAATTTAGGACAGAGTATCTCTCATACAAGCCGACTCCACAGCAAATAAGAAAAAATAAATGTAGCTCTATTTATACAGCCCACCTTACATCCCACAGTTCACAGACAAAAACAGAGTAGACTGTCACTTCCAGTCTCATTTATAAACATCTCAACAGTGGTCTGAATAAATCATAATGTGGCTTTATTGTGCAAAACATTCACAGACTCCAAATTACAACCTGTTGTTCACTACATGTGTTCACATTACCAGAAATCACAAAACTTGCTCACAAATGTAATGATCGTTGCCTTTAAATTCCACAGTACTCTGCAATTCGGATTCATTATCATCACCATCTACACCACAAACGGTTGCTCTTCATCTGTAAACAGAAGACGACTACAAACACAAACCAAACAAAACCCCACAGCACAGTACAGTATCATCACTCTTTCTCAAGGCTGTCCGTCAGAGTGTGTCACGTAGAAGCAGTTAGCGAAGAGTATTCCAGAACAGGTTTTCGGTTGAGGACGCTGGTGTTTGTTGACGCAGGGTGGTTTTACAGCAGGTCATGGGGTGACCGTTCTGCTCGGGGTCACTTGACAAAATGCAGAGCCTCGCACTGAACCACCGATCCACGACTGCTGTCCAGGCTGGTGAGCAGACGGAAGCCTCCTTTGAGCGCGAGCATCACCGTCTCCAGCTTCAGACACTCCAGCGTACACAAAAATGTGCTGTCCTGCTTCAGCACAAGCCGAGAGCCCTGCTCTGACTTGATGAAGTGCCGAAACTGGATGATGTTGGACGACACCTCGAACTCCTCCGGGAAGCCGTCTAGGCGGCTCTTGGAGATCTGCACCAGGCGGTTCTTCACCTTCTCGATGAAGCTGTTGTCGCTGCAGTAGACCCTCAGACCCTGCGAGCGCTCGTGGCTGTCCGTCACCTCCAGGAAGGCGGGCTCGCGCTGCGTGGCCTGCTGCTGCTCCCAGTCCTGCAGGGCTTGGGCCAGCTCGCTCAGCCGGTAGAAGTCGGCCTCGCGCCGGAGAAGCTCTGCTTCCTTGAAGTCGTCGGGCAGCACCAGCTCTCCCAGGCGCAAGAAGTTTAACACATGCCGGAAGATGGGCCCGTCGCGGTCAATAAAGGTGTTGCCCATGGAGTCCACGTGCACTACGGGCTTCTTTCCCGTCACCATCTCCTCCAGCAGGGAGCCGGGGTGCTTGGCCAGGGTATGGCGCTGCGCTGCGTACAGGTAGCCCCCCACATTGATGGTGATGGTGCCGGAGGAAGGTTTCTTGAAGCTCTTGCTGGGCTGCAGCAAGTCCGGATTGATCTGTCTCAGTTCACTCTCCATCCTTCTGAGGTTCCATTCCATGCCGTGCCTCACACCCAGCCTGGCGGAGTGTGTGGGGAGCGTGCGCGTGAGCGGGCGGACGGACGAATAGGAGCGCAGCTGAGCGGCGCTGGCATGGAGCGCAGGAGCAGTGTGCGCTGCCAACGGTGTCTGAGCCTTTCACAGCCACGCAAACGCACACATATATGCATGCGCGCAGGCACTCGCAGTGGGAGGAGGGGTGTTAAGGGTGGGCTCTACTGCGTTAGCATCGGTGTGGGCTCATTTTGCTCGCTGCCCTCCGCTCTAAAGGCTGCATTTAATCACCTTTCCACTTCAGCGCCGCTCTGGCTCGGCAATTAGCGCCGCTGCCCTGTGATGAAAGGACTCCTCGGTTGGGTGGCGGCACGTGAACTCCCCGAGAGGGCCGAATCCCACATAATGAACTCCCTCCGATGAGAGTGAGATGTTAATGCTTTGGCGTCTATCGTGTTAAGTCGTTGCTTTGGAAAGCCGTCTGTGTGATGTGCTGACAACTGCCAGCTTTATCGCCAAACGAGAGCTGTATGGAGTGGTGTAGGTGTAGTTATGTTAATTATTTTCTAGTCTTCATATCAAAAGGGATGAATTCATTGAAGCCTTCTTGCTCTCTTTGAGAGGCTTTGAGGGGCTCGCTATGACCCAGTTGTCGGCAGAGCCGAGAAGGAGCCTTTGATAAGGAAGCCTACGTCTTCACTTGAAGTCATGGGGACTGAGCCCGTAATTGGCCCCAAGCCGTCTTTAAGGGTGTTGTACATGCAACCCAGATGTACTGTTCTGTTTCATCATATAACCCACCCATGGATGAGAACCCAGAATCGATATTCTTAATATAATCCTTGTTAAACTTGTCTGTAACAAAGAGCCTGAGCCTTCGTCTTTCAAAGAGAAGACATGCCCCTAAACAGCAACAGAATTGCTGTGACATTTTTCTCAGTGATGTCACTAACCGATGACAGCCTGTCAGTCATTCTTAAATGACAGCGCCTCTGTGGTAGCCCCAGGACGCAGGAGATAGACCCTTCTGAGACATTTTTTGTTGCGTGTACGTCATCAGCAGCTAAGACTTGGGTGGAGGCTAGTTCAGTGTTTGAGTGCTGGGGTTGATTTGGCTTTACATATTCATCAGATGGATTAAATTGGATGTTTTGACATATACTTCTCACTTTTTCACTGAAGGAATATTTAAAAATATTGCATCATCTGCATTTTGAAAGCAAATTTGTCCTTGCTTCTGTTGTACATACTATGACAGCTGGTATTTAGATTTATTAAATCACTTGAGTTTCACTTGCTGTGGATGGGTTGTGAGCAGTGGCACATTCTATGGGTTGTGTCAAGTTGTTATAGCTAACTAGATCTCTGGATTAGTTAATCTCACATAAGCCTATTTTTGTTTTTGCAAAAACAGTAGATTGTATTCAACTATTTAAAGCAAGGCAGCCCAGGTGAATATAAAAAATAACAGACATAAAAACATTAATAGATCACCATTACTCACAAGTTGATTGATTGCATTAAGAATTTCCAACATTTTTGTATTACAATTTTTCTAAAATGTTAGAATAGATGCAATAATTTGAATATATTTGAAGAACAGAAATCTGAACGTTGGGATTTAAAATTGCTTCGTTTCTAAGGGTGTTTTTTTATTGCTCCATAAAATATTCATAAAATTTTACCACATTTTACCACCTTTCGTAACCTACAGATGCAATAGATAGAAAAAACATTTAAATGTGTATTTTGGATGTTTTCTCTCCACTAGTTTGAATAAAGACATGCTATAGAAGCAGAATAATCCCAAATAATTTTAAAACACATTGTTTTTGCCTGTATTGTCTTGGATTTGTGATGTCACAAATGGTACATCTGTGCAACCCTCTGCAACTTTCCTCATGACTTTTTTTAAAATCGTGTCGCCCATGCACACAGCTATCTGATTACAGATGCAGTGACAGTTTATTATGGTCATATATGACTGATTATAGTTGTTAAAGGCGATGACTCGGTCATGGTTTAATCATCATGTGATTACTGGGTTTATTCATCTGCATTTGAATTGCAAACAGGGTTTAACTATGCCAGAGAAAATAGTGGGTGGCTGACCTGCTTTTTCTCATCTATCTTTTTTGTTTTAATTAGCGCACTTGTTTGTTCAACTTGAAGAGGCCCAAATTGATTTTAGTCCATCAGTGGCAGACGCTCAAGCAGTCAAATGTAGATCAGAGCACATGGATAAGAGATATTAGTTAAAATGTGAAGAATAATGTACGGCTTGGCAAATGCAGAAACAATGAATGGACACAAGTGGAGCAAATGCTGTGCTTTGTGGCCAGATTCATAATCAGTTATGCATATTCATGAAACTACAATGGCCAAGAAACTATTTGGACACTAGACTAATAGATAACTGGGTGGCAATTATTTTAAAGGATGATAGATCAAGCGCACTTTTTCATAAAAACCTTCTTTAAATTATAGATATACCATATGGCGTATGTCAAGCAAAAGAAAAAAATTTATATTCTGGAAATTTCTGACCATGAATTAAGAATTTATTCCCTCAATTGGTCACATTTTGTTAATTTGTTCCCTTATTATCTAATTAATGACTACTAATTTGGCCCCTCATTTTAGTTCAGTCATGACTACAAGAAGCAACAAAAATGTACAATTTACCTAAAACTAGGGAACAAATTATTAATTTACAGCCACAATATCTTGCTTTTTTCCAGCTACATGTCTATGGCCCGGTTTCACAGAAGGGGCTTAGATTAAACCAGGATTAATCCATTGTTCAATTAGGACATTTAAGTAATTTTTATAAACATGCCTCAGGAAAAAAACTGGGGTGCATCTTGTGTATTTAAAGATCAGTCAGTGCAAGTTTCTTTTAATTGAAACAGCAAAGACTAGTCTAGGACTAGACTTAAGCCTTGTTTGTAAAATCGGGGGTATATTTTTTTAGACATTTTATTTTTATTTTTATTTGTTTTTAGCTTCAGTTCAATTATAATACTGTTTAAACTGAAGCTCAAATAATGTGTGAAACTGGTTTTCAGATGGTAGCATGGTCATAACAGAAATGATAAACTAGCCTGTGGTTGCAATTTTTTTTTAAAACTGCATTTTTTTGAAACCACAAAAAAAAGTGAGCAAATGAATCTCTTCAGGAGTGACTAATTTCGTCACTTATAATCTAGTCATCCTGTTTTTTTGCTTAGTTTTTTTGGATAAGTTACATTGGCATTGACCCACTGTGAAATATTCCTTTCACATTTATACATTCAGTTTATTTGTTTTCTCCCTCAGTCTTAGCAGCTGAATTTCTTAAGTATGAATTTAGCTTTTATGTTGTTGTCATGGAAACATTCTGATTCACAATAAAGTGGCAGTTACGTATGGCTGTTCGAATGGCCACATACGAGACAGTAATGCCCTGCACCCATAAGAGCATTTGCTTCAAATCATCTGCCCTCACAGGATGCGCACTTCTGAATGATATTAACCTCAAAAGCCACCTCGAGACCAGTTGAGAAGCTTTTATACCGAACGCAATGAATTCATGCATTTTTAATTGCGACTTAAGTATCTAAACACACTCGGGGCTGCCGTGCATGCCATTGTTTGCGAAACTGTCAGTACCTTTGCTATATTTGCATAGCGTTTGCAGACACTAAATTACCAAGTGCACGGTATTTCAAAACAGATGTATTGAAATGAAGCCCTCAGAGTGGGAGCGGAGAGAAATCGTGCCACAGACGTGATTTAAAAAGCCTCTGAGGCATATGATTAAGAGTCTTATTATTATTTTACTGTCATATCTTGTCCCAGAAATATCTCGGTCTGCTCCCTCAGAGTCCTGTAAAAAGATTAGGCTATGACTGTTATTGTGCTCTGGCAAGTCTTCTAAGTGTTATGGCCCTTCACGTATTTTAGCGCTTTGAAAGGATACTCCGTCAGCTAATGAAAAATCTTAATTGAAAAGCATAAATTAAAAGCAGTTGTCTGGAAAAAATGCAGGGTGCTATGCTAGACGCTTTTGGAAATGATCAAAATCAACAGGCGCCGAGGTGAGCACTGGGTTTAAGAGACCTTGAGGCGCTGAAAAGGCTTCTTTGCAGAGAGACTGTGGGGATTGAAGCTCTGCCTGCAGGTGGGTGTGTGAGTGGAGGTAGAGAGGCTGTGTCCTGCTGAGGGCTGGGGATGTTATTGCTCTCGTCTCTGAGGAAGTCAAACTGGTGGGATCTTGTGAGGAGGTGGAAGGCCGACCCCCGTAACCTCGCTATCATCTCAGCATCGGATCTGCTGCCCACCATCGGTTTGAGCAACTCGCGCCACCCCCAAACGCAGTCCTACTCCATTCAGAGCCAGCATTAATGCATCTCCGGCTGATTTAAATACGAATCCTGTGTGGAAATACTTATGTAACGTTACCGGGCCTCGTAAGATGCGCAAGTCACGTGACGCTCGGGGAGGGACGGTGCAGAGGAGAAGCGAACCTCGAGGTCTCGGTTTGCCCTGACCCCTCTTCATAGCCTCCGGGTAATTGCGAGGAAAATGGATGCTTTGTTGAAGTTGTGAAATACAAGTGGGCGTTTTTATGGAGTTACTCCAACAAGTGCTCTAACACTCATCTGGCAATAATTGCCAATAATTGTGCGCATTAGTGCCGCTCTGATGGATTTTGTGAGTGAAATATTTCTGCCCTTTTAAAAGGCCTCTGGGACAATAACCACAAGGTATTACAGGCACCCCGTAATACAATCAACAGAAGCAAGCTAAACCATTAGGCCATCAAACGAGAGCGGCGCAGCACAATGCCGTTCCGCAGGAGGGAGCCTCATTGGGGTTTGATTAAAATCCTCACTCGTGGCTGGTTGACCATACAAGAGTCAAACACTTCAGAATAGTGCCATAAAAACCACCTGGTTGAATCACAAAATTTCAATTGTCACCTTGAAAGAGGGGTTTCGTGCCAACGCTTTATTAGAGAGTGCTTGCTGTTGAAGTACGTTAATGTTTTAGTACAATGCGAAGCCGTTAGTTGTGCTTGCAAAATTCTGACATTTTAATTAGGTTTGCTTGTGCTTTGTGTGTCATGCGAGACGTGTGGTGTTTGAACGTGGCTGTGCAATATGCAGATGAGTTGATTTATTCTTCAGAATTGACTTTCAGAAATTTAGCATTACAGCACTTGCTCACTCTCTGCAGTGAATGGGTGCCGTCAGAATCAAAGTCCAAACAGCTGCTAAAAACATTGCAATATTCCACAAGTTATCAACTCGACTTCAGTTCATCAGTTAATGTCTTGCAAAGACAAAAGCTGTTTGTTTTAATGAGCAATTCCATCATTAATGGGTTAGTTCACCCTATAATGAAAATTCTGTCATTAATTACTCACCCTCATGTCGTTCCAAACCCATAAGACCTTCGTTCATCTTCAGAACACAAATTAAGATATTTGTGATGAAATCAGAGAGTCATCTGTCCCTCCATAGACAGCAACACAACTGAAATGATCCAGATCCAGAAACGTACTAAAATCATTGGTAAAACAGTCCATGTGACATCAATTACTTTTGCAATACTACGAGAATACTTTTTTACAAAAATAAAACAAAAGTAACATAATTTACTCTTCTCCTGTGACTTACGTCTTCTGCCATCATCAATGCGCTGCATACGCAAGCTTTAACCTATTTGATGTAATCAGCCTTGTTTATATCCGGGTGAAAGCACACGCATGTGCGTGATCTGCGGCTGTTTGTGCCTAGAAGAAAGCGTACGCTTACGCAGTAAAGTTTTCTAAAATGGCGAAAGACGCAAGTCGTAGGAGAAGAATGGTTGAGTATTTGATGTTATTTTTGTTTTCTTTGTGCAAAAAAAACTTATTGAAACTGTAGTTGATCCACTGATGTCACATGGACTGTTTTACCGGTGTTTTTACCACGTTTCTGGATCTGGGATCATTTCAGTTGTATTGCTGTCTATGGAGGGACAGATGGCTCTCTGATATCATCAAAAATATCATAATTTGTGTTCTGAAGATGAACGAAGGTCTTATGTGTTTGGAACGACATGAGGGTGGGTCATTAATGACTTTTGGGTAAACTAACCCTTAAAGGCGTTTAAACTTTTAGCAGCTGCTGTTTGTCATAATCCATAATATGTATTTGTTAGGAACTATTTTAAACTGTTTTTGTTGGTAAACATCTGTGCATATTTCTACCCTGATTCAGAAGAGATTATGTTTTCATAGAAAAAAAGCAATATTATGGATAGAGGACCTGTATTTTAGCTGGACACTGTGGTTAAAAACCTAATTATGGATTTATTACAAACACAGCTTTTCACTTACCAGGTTGTTAACTGATAGACCGGAGTGGTGTGGATTACTGTGATATTTTTATCAGCTGTTTGGACTCTCATTCTGATGGCACCCATTCACTGAAGAGGATCCATTGGTGAGCAAGTGATGTAATGCTTCATTTCTCTAAATCTGTTCTGATGAAGAAACAAACTCATCTATATCTTGGATTGCCTAAGGCGGGGCCAAATTTCCATCAAATTTTCAATTTAGGGTAATCTAAATTTAAAAAGGGAATAATTCACCAAGAAATGAATGATAATACCTTACCTGGTATGCAAGTAATGACAGATTAATTTTTGGGTGAATTATCCAATCTCGGAAATGTCTTTTGTTTTTAAGACAAGCTGGCTCTTGAAGGCATGGTTGTGCAGCGAGCTGAGTGTAGACCTGCAGTCAGTGAGAGCTACATGAAACTGAAGAAGTAAGCCAAAGTGTGATCATAATACTTCAATCTTGTTAAATGCATTTGGTCTGACCTTCTAGAGATGTTTTATTCACAGGCTCCAGATTGAAGAATCCACCAAACCTCTTCGTTTTTCCCAGAAGCTTGAGAAAGCTGTCACAACAATTTACAAACCTGTGTCCAACCACAGCCATAACGTAAGTGTGTGTGTAGTGAGTTGCCACCCATCCCTCAAAATACATATTGTCCCTATTATTGTACATATTTAAAGGTAAAAAGATGCATCCTGTATCAAATCACAAAGGGGATGCGATTTGGTTTTTAAAAGGCCAACACATATTTGAAATCAAAGTACAAATAAGTACTTTGCACTGTTCATAATACTAATAGCAATTATGATGAAATCAATTTCATAAGCAGTATTAGGGAAGGTCATTTGCGCATATTTGTATTTAGTTTCCATAGCGATGGAGTCTGGAGCGATGTGCGCCGCTAAAAACCCTTTCACGCAAGCACAGCGTGCGCTAAACCTGCACGGTTTCAAAACATCAAGAGCTCACATCTGCCCTTTAAACATAACGCTCTCTGGATGTAGGGCTAAATGAGAAAGTTGTCAATGGTTTTGGTCCAGTAACTAATGATGAACACAGAGAAGTCTGGACTGTCTGACTTAAAGGGACAGTTCACCCAAAAAGGAACATTTTGGCATCATTTACACACCCACAGGTTATTCCAAACTTGTAACAATTTCTTTGAACATTAAAGAAGATACTTTGAAGAATTCTGGTCCCCAATGACTTTTCTCTACTGTGACAGTTACTGAGGACCAGCATCTGTTCTTCAAAATATCTTCTTTTGTGTTCAACAGAAAAAAATAGTTTTAAAACGTAGGTTTAGAACCATCTGGGTGAATTATGACAGAATTATCAATTATAAGTCCTAAATACATAATAAACCATATCTCATATAGTTAAAAATGCTACATTATTTAGATTAAAATGAGAGAAATAACTACATAATGTAGTCCTAATTTAAGCAGATTAATAATAAAAAAATAAAATAAAAATTACTTCCATCTAGGTAAAAGCTGTATAACTGTCCAAAAAGACTTAATAATAATTAATAATTATTAATAATCAAATTTAAAATAACAACATTGTGTTCTTTTGGAAGTATACATACTTGAACATGCTTTCTTAAAATTCTTATGGTTTATAGTTGAGCTATGAGTTCTTCACTGATTATTTGTTGTTTGTTGTGTCTTATTTTTTCTGTGTGTGTGTGTGTGTGTGAGATACAATCATGTGAGCAAATGAATGATTGCTCTGGTTTGCTTATGCCTCTGTTCAGGTGGAATATGAGAAGAGAAAGAAAGAGGAAGGCAGACGTGCAAGAGTTGACAAGCAGAAGGTTCTGGAAATGCTCTTCTCTGCCTTTGAGAAACACCAGTACTACAACATCAGAGACCTGGTGGACATCACGAAGCAACCGGTGGTAAGTTGTCCAGCTCAAGGCAGTTGAATGTGAAAACACTGTGCCATTATATAAACGAGAGCTTGTGCCTACCATTGTGGAAAAAAAAGTACAATTTTGAAAAGAGTACTCAGGTAGCACTTTAGTATAAGCACTAGTTCTCACTATTAACTAGTCGCTAATTAGCATGCACATTATTAATATATTGGCTGTTTATTAGTACTAGCATATTTCTGCATTACCATATTCTAGATCCTTAATCCTAAACGTAACAACTATTAATCCTAAACTAATAAGCATAAAATTAGGAGTTTTAGGCAAAAGTCATAGTCATAGGCGAGTCATAGTCATACTACTCGTTTAAGTTTATATTGGCTAATATGAGGGCTTTTTTGACCAACTCTTTTAAGGAAATGTAGTTTAATAATTACTGCCGTTTTCTTTAATATACAGTGTATCACCATGCTATTATGTTAAGCAAAAATATATTTGAATGCAATGTATTTTGAAACTGTAATGTTAATTATTTAAATATATTTGTAATTAGAAATTTGAATGATGAGGTTTATAAAGAAAAAAAAAACCATCAAGTGCACTTCTTTTTCACAAGGGTTCATCAAAATCGATATTTGCTCTGTTAATTAATCTTATCAGTTGTTTTATCAGAAGTTCTACATGAGGAACATTAAACCAACTTACAAGAAATATTCTGATGGGCTTGGTGTTGATTATATTATCATAGTGAAATGAGCTCTTGATGATCCTATGAATAATTACCACTTGACTGCTGCCTCAGTCTCCCTAAAGGATTGGAGAAATATAAATGTGATTGAAGTTACATGAGTCATAACTAAAAAGAAACTAAACAGAACTGAGTAAGATAATTGTTACTTCCCACGGTGGTCTTGCCATTTAGTGAATAGATTACACTAAGTGAGGCTAAATAAAGACTTTAGCACTTTTCACAAAGTTGTTAGAGAGCCGTGGTTAAGAGTTGGATGTATGATCGTATCTTCACTCTCAAAAATAAAGGTGCTTAAAAGGTTTTTCACAGCGATGCTGCAGAAGAACCGTTTTTGGTTCCACAAAAGAACCATTCAGTCAAAGGTTCTTTAAAGAATCGTTTTTTTGTAATGTGAAGAACCTTCAGATGTTAAAGGTTCTAAATGGAACCATTAAGACAAAAACGGTTCTTCTATGGCTTCGTGAAGCACCTTTATTCTAACAGTGCTGGCAGCTCACTCTGACGATCTGCTCTTCCTCTAGATTTACCTGAAGGAAATTCTTCGGGAGATCGGGGTCTATAATTCCCGAGGGCCTCATAAGAGCACCTGGGAGCTGAAGCCAGAGTATCGCCACTATGAGAAAGGACAGGAGGATGAGGAGGAGAAAATGGAGTAATCCCGTTTTACATAAGCCTGGGTTGGTTTTGCTTTCATGTAGCTGTTGTTTGTTCCTGTGCCAGATTTGTTTTGGTCTCTCGTTCAGAGACCTCGTTCACTCCCAGGTGGAATGAATGTCGGTATAAAAGAAATCAAATTTTTTTTCTTGGGTTACATAACAAAAGTGTTTCTCTAAGAGCATTATGAAATGAATACTGTAATTTGCATATGACTCTTACAGTCTTCTGAGTTAAGAGCACTTGTGTTTATGGTTACAGAAGCACATTAATAACATTAATGAAAACACAGTCACCCTTTGGACTTTCCATTAGTTTAATAGTTTCATAACTCTCGTCAGTCACAGTTAGTGCATATAAACACATCTGTCCTGCTGGGCAAGAATAATCACATGCAAGAGTAAATTGCTCAAGATCACAGGCGGGTCACGCTTCACCACAAAACTATATTAAA
>JAUMHE010000056.1:3928378-3944979 GCA_032359235.1 Enteromius mattozi
TTTCTCTTTATTAAAATAGTTTGTTTTATTTAACTTCCCGTCTCCTGCTATCTCCTTCGCTGAGACCCACCGTGACATAGAACCATCTCAAGGATGAGCAGAAGAAATGGACAGCACCTGAGTTAAATATATGAGTGTCACTTAGGACCATGTGATATTTCAGTTTTTCTTTTTTAATAAATCTGCAAAAATGTGTACAATTCTGTGTTTATTAAAATTTAACAGGGTCTGAATACTTTCCATACACACTGTAGTTCCTACTGAAAATTCAAATTTGAGAAGCTGCATATAAAGGTGTTGTTAAATAGACATCTATGAGTGCAGTCTTTATTAATACAGTGAGTTACTAGGCACTATTAACTTGTTGCCACCTAATGTGACTATTTCTAGAAAATTGTTGTCTGTTATCATAAAAATGTTGTTTGTGCTTAAGAAAACCTCTTACCTGCAGTATCATTGATTAAAATTAGCTTCTGTAAAAAGCAGCTTTCTACATCAGCCTTTCCTTAGTTTCAGTGTATTTTGATTAAATGTTTTTTTTTGTTTTTTTTTATTGTTTCTTTTCCTTTTTCCAAGCAATTATATTCTATTAGATGTTAACCAGTGCTCAATTTTTCAGAGTACTCTTAAAAGCATGAAAAAGACTGATATTTTCCCCTCTCTGCTGTCTTTGACGTCACTGCTCAGGATAGTTCGTAACGAAGGGCTTGAGACGTGACTGGCTCGGAGACTGGAGGGCAAAACATCCATAGAACAGGCCTGTCAATTTTCCATCTGTTTCAGAATATATAAATCACCACTCAATAGAATGGTGAGACACTGACTTCTATTTATGGAAAACACCAATGTTTTTCCATATTCCACTATGTTCTTCCCTCAACTTAGACGAGTTGATACATATCTCTCCCATCTCACTTAATTACTCTAGCGCACGGCACCACTATGTTAGCATTTAGCTTAGCTCCATTCATTCCTTAGGATCGAAAAAGGGATGAATTTAGAAGCCACCAAACACTTCCAGTAATATCATCACTCCTTGGTTGCATTATTGACGGAAGTGAGAGTTAGAGCAGGGGGAGAGAGGGAGTTTTCAGGAGTGATGATATTACTGCGCCGAGGTCGAAGTGCTGCGAAGTGCTCTTTCACCATACATTATAGTTCTCTTTTTTATCCGCTTAAAAAATGTTTTTATTTTATTTTGTGTCGGTACTATCATGATATCATTTTCCTGCAGTGCAGTGATTGGCTGAGAAAAAACTGTAAAACTGAGATGGCAAAAGATGGCAAAATTCAAATCGCATGTGCCAGCCAAGTAACTACCATTGAGGAGAAAACGAATGCTAAAGATTACTACTTTAACGCACAGCCTCTCATAACTCTATTAGTACATTTCCATTAACAATTACAACGTAATATCATTAGAACAAAGGTTAACAACATGTTTAATGTACAATTGTGTTTTAAAAGTATCCAAACGTTTTATATAAATTCCCCCAGAAGTGGTTTGGAGAACGAGTTTAAAAGGAAAAACATTTGAGCATTTCTCTTTCAGTGCAGAATTATAACTGGCATTGCACAAAGTCTTTGATGTGCATTATCTGTCACATCTGTGCCTTATGTCAGGGAACACGTGTGAAGGAGACATAAACACACTAAATAAGAGCAGATTCAGGTTACAGCTGTGCAATCTACAAGATCAAACAATGCGCCTATCAGCAAGCTGGCAAAAGGGACGCACTCCTGCAGCTGGAGGTTTATGTTTGCCAGGATTGAGCTTGATTGCCTTGCTTTTGAAAACACTTGTTAGCGCTTTATGCGAGTTCTGAGCTTCGTGTCAATTATCCGATGATACTGTCGCCACTTTATGTATTTGATTCTCTGATGTGCAGAATCTCATTAGTTTCTAATTTAGTGAATATGGTGCGTTTGCTCCAAGCGCATTAACAGAAGTGCTGTGAACATGACATCAGAAACCTCATAGCTGTACACCAGAGAGAGAGAGGAAGCACACATGTGGGTGTTATACACGGGCACGACTCGCTGGCTCGCAGTGAGAAAGGGAGGAGTCCGGGAACATGGCAAAGAATGATGTTTTCTCTTAATAAAAATCCTTTGTTTTCTGTTGCATGGTGAAAGGACATGATACAAGCCCAATTCCAGCCTCATTACCATGCCCTTTTGGACAGGGCTCGGACTACTATAATGTCAGCTCTGTTGGCAAAGCTTCAATTTGCACAGTGCGACTCCTCAAGAGTCTGTTCACTACCAGCTTGTGTTCAGACTGTACTCAGAGGATTTCTTCAGAGTATTTAAACAAAAAGGAGCTGTGATCATTGTGGAGTTATTTGCTGCTTATTTAGTTATTAAGTCTTTTACAGCAAGACACTACAGGCAAAACCATTTTTTTATTAGTCGGTGGTCTCTTGTAACTTGTCTTTTTTAATTTGTCTTCTTTCAAACAAGTGGAAAGAAAAAGTCCAAACACGCATTTATTTGACACTTTATCTATTTGCATCAGCATTTTTAAGCTTGATTGTTGTTTTTTTTCTCATGCACTAAACAAGAAATCTGCAGTTAAGTAGCACTGCACACCAAACTTATTCCAATTAATATTCTAAAAGTTTTTTACAGAGGGTTTGTTAATATCTTACACTGTTTTATTCCTAAAAAAATGTATAGATTTTTTTTTTTAATGACAGATTTTGTTTTGATCAGTATCGGTCATTTCAAATGGTCCCAAAGTGGATAAATCATTTTTATTAAAATGCAATTTTATTTACAAATGTTCTGTGCAGTCTGTCAGCATAACATTAGATACATGCATTATAATCATTATATATTAAAAAACAAAAATAACCATGATTTTACCGTTTTAGATTAACTATAGTATGGACTTCCACATACAAAAACTAAATATATTAGTCACATAATGGCTATAAAACTGAAGTTTACTTATAACAACCTTTGATGTTTTTTTAAAAATGAATTTTATATGAAATTCAAATGATGCCAGTAATATCATTTAGTAACAATTTTTCCCCACAGGAGAAATAGTATTTTAAATTTAAATAACATCAGACTCATCCACATACAGAGCATATTGTACTTACTCAACATCATTTATTTAAAATGTTATCAGGAACCAATTCATATCCTTCCCCATATGTGTGTGTGTGTGTGTTTACCCCAAACCACTGGATATGTGCGTAATCAAATCCACTGAAAAGACATAAGATGGAAACTCAATTAGCTTTGCCCCTTGTGGTTCAACTGGAGATCTAAGTCTAATCAGAATTGTCCAATGATGTTATAAAAGAAGAACACTGGAGTGCTTTCTACTTCCCAGTGTTCTGCTTTGTATTGGTAGATCGGTATCCTATCTTTGTTACTCCTCCTGTTTTCCTCTTTTAGCAGCTGTGGAAAATAGATGCAAGCAGCACAGACACTACATCACTACATCTGTAGCTTAACTAAGTTTCTTTAAATTAAAAACATTTTATTTGGAGATATTTATTTGGATATATGTCCTAGAGCCTGTTCTAGAGCTAATTAATTGCAACTCTGTAAATACGTCTTTAGTTCGTTGGACATCGTTGTCTGCGATATGGACTGGCGGCACATTAGCCAGTGTTTTACAGTACTGTTGATGTGTGAATGAGGTCATCAGCAGGAGCTGGCATTCTCGGCTAGTCCTTCAGCCTCCACAGTAGCTGGCAACACAATGTACAGCCTCACAAAAAGAAGTGCGAGAGAAAAAAGAAGGAATTCTTGATAAGCCTTGAGCACAGAGGAAGGCATGATGGAGAATGCCGGCTATGTGGAGCATTCACAACAATGTGTAGTGTCACTGGCAGGGCCCCACAAAAGCGCTGTTCTCTCAGCTGTCAAAGACGCCTTTGTGGCATGAGCCGAACAGAACCAAGCCGCCAAGGCTCTTTATCACTCACACATTCCTCTCATACTGCCCCCTGATGCACAAGAGAGCGCATTCCCCTCCATTCACCCTCTCCTCGAGTGGGGCCGAGCTCTCTTCTTTATTACACCTGCCTCCAGCTGTCGTGCACGAAACGGGACGGAAGCTGCCGGAAAGTGGTGGTTCCTGGGTGTCGTGAAGAGTGCTCAGCACCTGAGGAGAGTTGGGCTTTCTGAAAGCGGTGTGTCCTGAAGGGATGACGCCTCCCGGGGCACGGTGTCAGTCAAGCGTGGGAAGCACCAGTCGACGTGCGCACGCCACCCAAAAGCCGCACCGCAGCTAAGATTGTAATCTCTTTGAGGAAAAAGTGGGATAACAAGGGCTTTAGCCTGCTTATCCCTCTCATGCTTCAAAGCAAGGATGTGTCGCTCAGCAGAGAGGAGCTCCTAACAGGATAAGACATCTCAATCCTTCGGGGAAGTGATACAAATTGGGAGCTAATTCCATTGTTCCGTATTCGCACAGCTATTGTTTGGCCATCTAGCTTAGGGGACTGACAGCAACAGGGTTGCTCTCTCAGGGTCCTGGCAGGTTTGCTTGTTTAGGGCTCGGCCGACCTACCGAGAGGCTCGCCCAGCCTGCTGAGTAGGGGTAGGGTTTGGATCAGATCCCCTGCCGGGCTTGTCTTAGTGTGAGCGACAGGAGCCCCGGCCCAGCTCTACACACACCCACCTCACCAACTCGACTTCCTCTTGGCTCCTAGAGCAACTGATTGACACTTGTTTAAGGGGCCTGGCTTCATGAAGACATTTGACATATGTGAGGTGCCTCCTTCCTGTCATGTCTTCCCTCCCCTGGCTCTTCTGACTGTGTTAACGGGTGCAGGTGGCAGCATAGGTTATGAAGTGAGTAAATATCAGTGCAAGTGGCCACAGATTTGCAAAACAAGGGTCATCACATTAGGGTGACATTTTCCAAAAACATTGTAAGTCTAAGCCAGGGCTGTTCAAACTCGGTCCTGGAGGGCTCCAACTTTAGCTCCAACTTGCCTCAAAACACCTGCATGGAAGTTTTCTAACATGCCTAGTAAGAGCTTGATTAGCACCTTCAGGTGTTTTTAATTAGGGTTGGAGCTAAACTCTGCAAGACTCCATCCAGGACCGAGTTTGGACAGCTTTGGTCTAAGCAGATCGTAGAGGCCGCTGGTGCCAGTGGTTTGTACAGTTTGCATTGCTTTTAGGAAACACAGACATTACTGTAGACTTACTTACATTGCATTGAATGTGTAATTCATGCATTCCCTGATCCAAACCCACAGTCTTGGTATTTCTAGCGCAATGCTCTACTCCAGCTGGTGAGGTTTCCAAACTGATTTAGGAACTTGAATAGACTGTATAACAAGATCCATCAATTCTTCAAAACGGCCTGCGGTTGGTTTTTGGAATATTGCAGAAAGTAAGCTCTGTGAAAGCTCTCGGATTTCACCAAAAATATCATAATTTGTGTTCTGAAGATGAGTAAAGTCTTATGGATTTGGAACGACATGAGAGTGAGTAATTAGTGACAGAATTTTCACTTTTGGGTGAACTATGTCTTTAAGCTTCCGACATGCTCTTTCAGCCTTTATTTAATAAAACAATTTCACTGAAAGTTTGAGTTAGAGTATTCTGAGTGTGACTGAGTTGATGAGCACGATGGTGTTTAACATCCCTGGCAACCTCTATAGTCCCATTTCGCTATTTGTTAACACTTGGTGACTATTCCAGTGTTCAGGCCCGAAAGCAGGGAAACATCCTTGAATGTTGGACTTATCAAGACAGTACAATTTTGTCAACCCCATTTATGAGATCCACCAGTTGAGAACCATTGACCTATCATGTAAGAAGGGGTTGAATACAAATCAATTATGTTGTTGTTAATCAGGTTCACAGGTACAATATCAGAAAGGATGAAGAGTAGTACAGGCAGCACATTATCAAACTGCAGAGCTGAACTGTTAAGGGCCGGTCCAGTTGATGAGCCTAATTAGGGACAAGACAGGATTTTGACGGATCACTTCCTGCATGAACCTTAGCGTCTGTTCTAACTCAGTTAGTTGACAATGCTCATGTTTGTAGGGATAGGGTGGAGTGTGGGACCACTGTGGGAGTGCATTGGCAGTTTGTAGATTTAGGCTGATTCGGATCTACAGGAGGCCGTCAGAAACCAGCAGGTCAATGACATGCGGAGGATAAGAGAACACCCCCCAACACCCACCCAACACAGCACTGACAAGCAAAGCAAAATCTTTTTTCACGAGTCATATACCAAGTTACAAAATATAGCACAACTAAAGTCCCATTTTTAAGGTGCTCTTTTGTCATTTTTGAATCTTGACAGCCTAATTGCCAATTTACTTTGGTTGCATGGAATAAAAATATAAATCATGAAAGAATATTTGGTAGCACTTTATTTTACAGTCATGTTCCTTGTGTTCATACTACAGTATGTATTGAATATAGTGATTACAATAATTGTGTAAAAACTAGGTACGTATATCCCCCCAAACCTAATCTTAACCCATTAAGTTACCTTAAACTAACTAATACCCAAGTACACATACTGTAATATGCGGTAACACTTTATTTTAAGGTATCCTTGTTACACTTTACATGCGCTTACTATTATAATAGCAATTAAGCCTAATATGATTAATTATAAAACATGCATAATTATATGCAAGTGACAAACCCGATCCTAACCCTAACCATATAAAAAGTGCATGTAGTTAATTGATATTGCTCAGCACTTAAAGGTATAATTACATTGTAACAAGGACAACTAAAAATAAACTGTAACCTAAATAAAACAAAACCGAATAATTATTTTTAAGTATATGACATAATATCTTACATTTAGTAGGTGGTCACTGAAACGGTTGACTGACTATATGGTTTTATTTGATATACAACATAGTGAAATGTGAGTAGTGCTGACGTATTCCAGTAAAACGGTCCATCAACAGGTGAAGCCATTCATGCCGATAGTTCATGTCATTGCCATCTGAATGAGATATATGTTCTGCTGGGTTTAATTTATTTGTCATGCTGCTTGTACCTTAATCCTGCATGTCCTGGGCAATGGTCTCAGCCTCCTTCCCTCAGAGGTCTTAAGGAAGCTAGTGACGAATGACTGGGCAGCATATTACAAGCCTATGATGAATGACTGGCCTGCACATTACACCGGAGCTCTGGCTGGTGCACTTTTCCTTCTTACCTGCCTTCAGTCATGGTGTGTGTTTGGTTTATGTGAGAGTGCGCAGTCAAAGTCAGTGCATTCCTCTGGCTGCTACATACCTCAGTGCTGCTCAGCCACAACCTCTAAGTGATTTCAGATGCCTGTCTGGCAATCCTGTCTATCCTAAACTCCCATGTCAAGTACCGTCTTAAGTTTTACATGAACTTGGGCTTTTATTTAATGGCATACGCCCTCGACTTCCCCTAAACCATCAATAATCAGTCCAAATGTGTGTAAAATGGCTTTGGTGAGTAAACAGATTTATATGTGTGTTGTTGATGGTGGAGCTGCATGATTGGGGTACCTGGTTTAAGTAAGAACAATAATCTGACACTTGCTGATGTAAGTAACGTTGCATCATGCAAATCTCAGGCATGCAAACTGTCTACATCTGTCAAAATTTGCAAGTCTTCACAACACAAACAAATATGAAATGTGCAAGTAGCACAGACCACAACAAAATTAACCTAACAAAACCAAAATTAACCATGTTTTTGTTTTGTTTTTGGCATATTTATTACTATTACATTTGTACAAATACCATGATTAAACTATGGTTAGTGTAGTAAATCCATGGTTTAACTAGTAACTATTTTTAGCTTTTATTTACTTTTTATATAATACATGTATTTAATAATGAATAAATTTTTAATAGTAAAACCATGGTTAATTTGTATAAGGGAAGTTAGCCAGCTTACATAACCTTTTACAGTTACAGTAATTATGTATTTTGTCAGCTTTATTTAGGCTAATAATATCATATGATCAGGATGTTAAAATAAACAAAAATCTCACCTTTCAGAGATGTGTGTTGTAAAATGTATATGCTCTCAGAAATTAAGGTACAAAAGCTGTCACTGGGGCGGTACCTTTTCAAAAGGTACACTTTTGTACCTATTAGGTTCAAGTGTGTACACTTTAAGTACTAATATGTACCTTTAAGGGACCAAAATGGACGTTTTAGGTATAAACGTGTCCCTTTTGAAAACATACCGCCCCAGTGACAGCTTTTGTACCTTTATTTCTGAGAGTGTATATATATATATATTTTTTTTTTTTGTATGTGTTTTTTTTTCATTCGCTAGCGCATTGAGCTCTCTCGGCCACTGTACTATTGTTTAAAATCACGGGCCCCAAAACTGTAACCAGTGTTTATCATAAGTAACAAGGGGGAAAAACAATTAAATAATCCCATTGTCATAGAACATCTAATCTTAAACGAATAAAAATGAACTGTAGCCTAATTGTTGTAGTTCCACCCACGATTGGCAGGTTAATTTTGGCCACTGTCTACAGTATCATTCATATCTCACAAGCCTGTGACAGTTGTTTTTCCTTTTTAGCCAACAATGTAATTGGCTCATGTAAGTAGATTTTAAATACATGGTGGTGTTATGAATTTACATTCCCCTGAGTTTGTTTACTTTGCTGTGGTGGTTGTTGAGGGCCGGTTTGGGCCCTGGAGAACACAGTGATCTCATTGTGAGCATGAGAAGCTTGTGGCCCGGCTCTGTGATTGAAAAGCACAACGTGCCAAACAGATGTAGGGGCTGCACTCTCTTGCTGAGCCCACTCTGCCCGTTGCCAAGCGCCTGAACCCTAGAAACAGGTGGAGGGTGCCTACTAATCTCTTATTAAAGTGGAGAAATATTTTAGCTATGCATATGCTCCGTTCTGTTATTCTAGCTCTTGGCTGAGCGCTGCCTTTCATTAGATAACAGGGCTCAGGCTTTGCTCACAAACTCAGTTAAGTGCCCCTGGCTAAGACGGAAAACTGACTAGAGAAAAGTGGCACAGTGGTAACCTATGGTAAATCATGCTCCCATGCAAAATTGGTCATTTGAAAAACGAAGTCCGTTTTGCTCAGAACAGCGTAGAGGACATGTCATTCATAAAAAAGCCCCTGTGCTACCTGATTAGCCATGTTTTTTAAAGGAGCGTATAACTGAATATCTACAGAGTACAAGAGTAGCTTTGCTTCTGGAAGTATTCGTCTAATTGATATTTCCCGTATATTATATAGAAACAGTATATTGTAGTTTATTGCAAAGCATGCATACTGTACAAAATGCTTCATGGGAACTGGTGGGTACTAAAGAGCTTTTGGTGTGATTTTTGCTGAGGGGAATGTTACTTTTAAAAACATGCATTACTTATTTGAAAAAGTAACTTAGATATTTTGCTGTGATTTTAATAGTAATGCACTACTTTACTTGACAATTGAAAAATAAATCTATTTACGTAACTAACATGTTATGCATTAACCCCAACACTGGTCGTGATACTCTGATTGGTGAATATTTATCTGCTGAATCATGGGTAATGTAGTTTTTTTCCAACCAGGAAATCCACACATAAATATGATTATTTAATTTTTATTCATTTATTTTATTTTTTTGCAAGATGATGGTTTAAACAAAAATATATACCATTGATTATCAACCTCACAGTTCATAGCAGGTCTGTCTTGAAAGGTTTTTAATTTCAATTCACTCATTGACAAACTGAATGTGATTTTGTACTTGGAGAACCCAACTGTTGCACTCTTAAAGCATTGTTTTAGACTTAAAAAGTCCCAGCAATCTTTATTTGTGCTCCACGGAAGAAAGTCAGGGGCAAACTGGACCATTCTAACAAGACAAAGCTTGTCCCCATCAGATTCCCGATTCTGTACCTACTAACTTCCATTAATAATGGGAACGCTTACAGATAGAAGTTCTGCAATCAGTTAAACTTTCAGTGATCGTTGAGCTATTGTTGTTATATCCAGCTCCATCAAGCTGCTCAAAACAGACTGCAATTTAGTTTGGTGCCATTAGAAATTACATTTAAACCTATCCTTGTTTGGTATAGTAGTTAGATTTTAGACAGACAAACAAGATTGAAATGCAGGCCATGGAGTCAAGATAGAGTGAGTGAGAGAATAAACCTGCTGAAGTATCAACTCTGCTACGTTGTAGACTGGCTTCCACCTGCTCATTTCATCCATCAGCAGACCACAGAGAGTTTAGTCATGAGCAAAAGAAACAGAGGTGCCAGTCTGCGAATGGGAGCAGGCCTCCTAATGAATCTCTTCCTCTCATCAGATGACCTTGAGTCTCTGATTAGCACCACTAATGAAAATGTTTGGTCTTCTGCTCTGGGGAGGAAAGAGGAATCCCTCTCTTAAAGCTTATAAGCACTGACCATCTCCAGACTTTCTCTATCTGGCCAGGGGCCAAAGCTCAGATATTTGGGTGAATAACTCTTACTGTGTGTCTGTGTCCAAATTGGACACCACAGCCCTGCGGACTGGCTCTTCATGGCGGGAACAGGAATGTTTATAGCTGAAAGATTTAGACAGAGTTTTGCAGAAGGAGACTTTGTATTGGACTCTAGAGCCCTACTCGGATTTCCAACATAGTATTCACACTTGGGACCAGGACAAGATGGATAGGGTTTGGAATAACATGTTTGGGACAGAGCATTTTAAATGCACTAGAATGAGATGAACTTGCAAGTATATAAAAGGTTAATAAACTGAAAGATTTTTGGGAAAGATTGATTTACTATGCTTTTACAGAGCAAGTTTTTTTTATTGCTTTTTATTTTTGGTAAAGGGTACATAGATCAAGGTGTCAAAATATATATGCTAATATTTTGAGATAAAAGCTTGAGGTACACTGAAAACATATTGCAACCTCAAAACTTTACTTTCTACCATTTTTTTATTAGTAACTTTTGGATGTCAAATGAAAATATTTGAACACACATGTACATTGAAGTAATGCTTATTTGGCAGGATAAATAATATTATCATAAATGCCAGAATGACAAATCTGTGAAAGATATGCCGTTTCAGGTCCGTGTAGCACCTACTGCTCTGTATATTCTTTGGAAGGATCCCAACATTATAAATAAGCAATTAAACTACTGATCTTTGCAATAAAACCACCGATCTTAACAGTCTGAGCTGCACGTTTATACGAAGACACTTACAATGGCTTTAATTAACTCATGCATTTCCTAGAAATTGAACCCTTGACCTTGTACCAGCACCAATCTCCACAGTTTGACCTACAGAAACACATTTCAGCACACATTGTTTTGTGATTATGCCACAAAATCTTGCTTGAACATTCTACAGAATGTGTTGCAGTGTATTGAAGGGCTGTTACAGCTAATTAACTACAAACCTGAAGCTTGTTTGTGAGCAGAAATTATTCAGAAAGCATGCAGTTGACAATTTAACATGCTAACAGGATGTTTTAAGGACTGTTCATTTCAGTTTTTCGAGAAAAGGTGGAAAATTTGGTAACACTTTATTTTACAGTTACACCTATTAGTTGCTTATTAGCATGCATTTTATAGAATATTAGCCATTAATTATTGCTAATTAAGCTCATATTAAGGCCTTATTCTACATGCACAATCCTACCTAATACCTAAACTTAACAACTAACTTAACAAGTGTTAAAACACACGTTTAATACGTAACCGTGGGAGGTTTGTATTAGGTTGGTACAGGTACGTATTGCAGAGTAGCGAGTGTCGCTAAAGATTAATGCTATGTCATGTTGGAAATATCCCCTACACCAAACCCAAACCTAAACCCACCCGATAGTGTTAAGAAATGCAAAAGTAATTTGAAAACTTATTCGCTGATGCAGTCATGCTATTTTGAGTCACTTAACGCTGATTTGAGCTGTTTTGTCGAACCGTTTTACTCGGGATTCGAACCAGTGCTTTTCAAGTGCAACGCAGTATCACATGAGCTACCAAGTAAATCTGCTGAAACTCATTCACATGAAGCTGTATATGTGATGACAACGTTCAAAAGTATCGGTTTTCAAATCGTGCAGGATGTTAAAAATGTTTTAAAGTCGTTACGTAACATTCTGCAACTAATTGTGTAAAAATTTGCCTTTATCAATCATACTGTAAATCATACTTTTGTGTGAAAAGGAATAAAAGTTGTGGAGTTTTACTGCCTCTAGTGTTCATTTCAACTGGAAACTGCAGTAATTTGTATGTATAGGTATGCTTTTTCAGTTTTGCAGAAATGTATGAAGAGGTACGTATTTCCGATGAGCCTAGGTTGCAACCGACTCTGAGCTCTCAAATTGTTGTTTATTCTGAACAATAGTATTTCCACCATAGCATGGATGTTAGGAAGTGTCCCAGAGGAAGTGTTCTCTGTGTCCTGGTGAGAATGCAGAAAGTGAGGGGTGGAGAACCTGTCTGCTGCCTGATACCTCCTTCAGACTCCCTCATACTCTTCTTTCCATTATATTCCTCTTGTGTTCAAGTTGGGTCACAGCTGCCAGGTCTGTGATTTAATTACTGTGTATTACATTAAATGCAGCCAGTTTGCTTTCTGAACGTACTCTGTTGGTCTTCATATACATGAGATAAAACTAATTATTGTACTAGATTAAAAACATCAATTTTCTCATCCGTCTTTGCGCGTCCTAGAGAGTATAAGATTAATGAGATCTTATTTAAACTGGGGTCAAGATGGTTACTTGCTATTAGTTTATTATTAAGCTTTAAAATGATTTCAAAGGGCTGTTGGCTCCTAATGCAGGCTATTTCATTAAAATGTTTTAGAGCAGTCTAGGCAATCATGTAGCGACAGCATACAGTCATGGAGAAAATATCAGAAAAAAAATGATATTAGGTTGCAATTAAATTTCTTTGAGTACTTTGTAAACTACTCTGACGGAGTTTATACTTAATCTACAGCAAAAAAAAAAAAAAAAAAAAAAAAAGAGACAGTGGCCTGATTCTCTAATGATTCTTTTGATTTTTAGTGAATTGTAAACATTCAGCACTAATGTAGTAAATTCCAAATGAATGTCTGTTATTAGTCAGTTCTTTGTAAATAATCAAAAGATATATGGGCGCAACCTGCTAGTGACCAGTGACCTAAATCCAGTGACTAATGGATCATCTGTTTTTAGTGACTCTAATACATACAGCTCTCAGTCAACCATAAGATTAGTGAAATACTAACTATTTATTCATGACAGTGCAGTTAAAGATACAGTAACACTTTACAATAAGGTTCATTAGTTAACAATGGTTAACAACATTGGTAAACATGAACTAAGAATGCACTTCTACAGCATTTAGTTTAGTTTTAGTTTAGCAATCTTAGTTGTTAATTTCAGCATTTGCTAAGGCATTATTAAAATCAAAATATGTGTTTGTTAGCATTAGTTAATGCAATGTGAACTAACATGAATAAGCAATGAACAACATTAACAAAGTTTAATAAATAGTGTAATAAATGCATTGTTCATTGTTTGTTCCTGTTAGGTAATACATTAATGAATGTTAACTTATTGTAAAGTGTTACCAAACATTCATATTATGCATTGTGTTGTTTTTTATTATTTAAAAATAAATGAATAACATATATTTAGGCTACTACTCTTTTTTGTATATACTCCTTTTCAGGATAAACACTGTATTGAATATAATTTGGGGGAAAAACAGGGTGTGAGCTTTCAAAACTTTGTAGGACATTTTGTCTACTGCAAATATTTTGTAAAGATGTTTCATCAACTGTATGTTAAACAACAGAACAATCAATTGAACAAACTACTTCTATCTATCACAGCCTCCTTTTCATTCCTGTCAGAAATATGCTGTTATACCATTATTGAGGCTGGTACCACTTTATATTAGGTGGCCTTAACTACTATGTACTTACATTTAAATTATTCATTGTGAATATACATGTTTTTACATTGTACTTATATTTTTAAAAATACCTATATATAGTTACATCTGTAATTAATTTATGTAATTACATTCATAATTACTGTACACTGTGGACCCATCCCTTACACCATAACTAACCCTTAAACCTACCCATACCATCCAAACCTGTCCCTAACCTTACCTGTATCCCACCTCATTAGCAGACCACATATAAGTACATTGTACTGCAAGTACACATGGGCTATGAAAGGTCATTAAAAAACTTTTTTCCAAGAAATCTTAAATGTACTAAAATATAGTGTTACTGAACTGTTTATGCATTTGTTATTGAAATGATCGTTTGTCAAGTGCCCATAATGTTAAAGACTGGTGCAGGCAACTGGAAAGTTGTAGGTTTAAAGGCCAAAAGAGGTCATTCCTGACCACTGTACCCTTGACTTAACCCTATGTTACTCTATAAGGACTGTCACAGTAAAACACTTCAGCTGAAGTAATCAAATGAATCCCCAAACCACTATTATTAGATATGCATCCAAGAATGTGGCTTTTTAACTCCACTATATAACATATAATTAATGCATTCCAACACAAAATCTTTTGTTGACATTTTAAATGCAGCATGGATGAACCATCTTCATATTTTTGCATATTAAATAACACACGGCCACTATCAGGTGCTAAATATTTGATAACATCATTAGGTTTTATTGCACAGTGTGAAATAGGGAGGAAACTAAACCGTCATTAAGTGCGAGCTATGCACTCTCATTACGCTGTGGGTGGGCATGTGCTCTGCAGGTGGACCGTGCAGAAATGTTGATGGGATATTCCTAAAGGCTGATTTTAAACACTCATCAGTGTCAACTTTAGCCCATGTATTAGCTCTGTGTTTCACTTTGATTTACTGCCACGCCAGCTGTCGACGTTTCCGCAGACCACATGTTCACACAACTAATTTAACAGCGCTTTGCAAATATGCATTTTTCTGCAAGCGCATGCCACATGTACTGTACTGTACTGTATATAAATAGGTGGATCCCAACCATGGACAGGTAGTATTTTGAACCCTATAGCCTACTTATGCATACATTACATATTAAAAGTTCTTTATTGGAATCTATGATTCTAAAACAAATTTGGAATATGTGGAGACTTTCCATTGGTCAAAAATGTAGATTTTTAAAAAGACATTAAGTGCCTCTATTATGGGTTTTTGAAAATAAGCTTTTATACAGTGTGTAACATAAGTAAATGAAAACATCCTGCAAAGTTTTAAATCTGAAAGTGCACTGTGTATAAAGTTGTTGTCTCTTAAAAGAAAGAGTCGACTCTGAATCATTAAAACGAGTCATTTTTAAAACGAGTCACATGCACTTCTTTTGGAACCTTTATTTTTAAAAGTGTAACAAATCCTTCTAAAATGGCAAATGCAAGTCCAATATAATGATTCAAAAGAGCACTAATCATATAGTTTGCTCTACACCATTGAGCAGCATGTTTTCGCTCATTAACTACTGAATGGTCAGGTGGCACTAAAAACAAGCAAGAGCTCCAATCTGAGGACATAAGCAGTTTAATTCAAGCACCATGCTCCATTTAATTCAACTTAGGAGGGTGTTGACGTGATGACTGGAGAAAATGGACCCTGTCCTTAACGTCCAAACAGAGCCAGAGGGAAGCATTTTTATGTCTGCTGGCTTGCATGAGGAAAGTAAATTATTCAAAATGTATCTGTCAAATTGAAAGAGTTATTGGCATGTGGATATGAGAGATCAGATCATATTTGGTTAAAGCGGTCTTTATGACTGCCATATGGTCCGCAAGCCCACAGAACAAACAGAGCGCTGCCAAACGAGCCTGGTCAGTCCTGGATGCCTGTATTTAGGCAGTTTCACATCCTGGCAGCTGGCATTGTGTTGGTGATTGTTAGACTAATCATCAGCTCAATTACGCAGGAATGTGCCTGAGAGACGAGGAAGAAAGCTCTGTTTTGACAGCTCAGCTCTCCAGGGGCGAGAAGTCAAGCCCCTCTGCAGGCTCACCCTCTTTTACTGGGACTTGGGAATTTGACACCGTGCTTTTCATGTGTTTATCTAGCATTAAGCACAAAAAAATATTCGTTTTCCGGATTTGACACTTTGACCATTTAATATGTCCGTTTCCTTAAAATACTTCAGCAGAAGCTAATCCAAAAAATTATTGACTTTTTACGATAAGGAGCCATGACACTAAAGAAAAAGTGTTTTATATGCCATTAGCAACAGCAAATTTCTTTCTTGAAATAATTGACAGATGATCAATAGAATGGAAGTGTGCCCTTTCATTTTTTATTATTTTATCTGTCTACCCTATAGTGAAAACAGATACTAAAATGTATTTGAAAAGCATTTATTTTGTGCTAAGTATTTTACAAATAAATTTACATACAGTACTTACATACTTAATAAATAATACCCTGAAATTGTACTTGTATACAAAACTAAGTTGGAACAACTAATTTTGTACTTAATGCACTTTAATTGTGCGTTTAAAATATCCTGCATTTAATTGTTTTAATTATTATAATCATACATTACTGTATATATACAGCTCTGGAAAAAAAATTAGAGACCACAGCAGAAAAATACGTTTCTTTTGGGTTTTATCCTAAAAACGGTTAATCTCACCAATACACCACCAATACAAATCAATGCACGATTGTTTC
>JAUMHE010000056.1:3946464-3967144 GCA_032359235.1 Enteromius mattozi
CAGCTGATAATCTGGGCATCTGAGCTGTCAGTTTATTCAAACATGGACTGGATATATTACTCCAAGCCTCCTGAAGGACTACCTAAAGATGATTCACACTGGTTGAACACTTCTTACGGACCTCTCATAGTAACTCAACTTTGACATGTATATATTGCCATTAATATGTAATCAAAATTAAAATTATTATTGCTGGTCTTCAATGATAATGTCAATTTACTTTAATGTACATTATTTGCACCCAAAAATTATAAGAATTTATGCTGAGATCATCCGAAACCACACTTTACCAGGGGTGTTTCCAAACTTTGGAGGGGCGTGTATCTTTTAACCATGTGAACCCCTAAATATTATTAGTATTTTCGAAAACAGTAACCAACTGTAAATAGAGAGGTCAAAATATATGCACATAACACGTAGATTTCTGTAGCATTAGCCAACAATACACTGTATGGGTCAAAATTATAGATTTATCTTTTATGCCAAAAATTGGGATATTAAGTGAAGATAATGTTCCATGAAAATATTTAGTAAATTTCCTACCTTAAATATATCAAAACTTAATTTGTGATCAGTAATATGTATTGCTAAGAACCTAATTTAGACAATTTTAAAACTGATTTTTTTTGCACCCTCAGATATCAGATTTTCAAACAGTTGTATCTCAGCCAAATATCCTAACAAACCATAAATCAGTGGAAAGCTTATTTATTCAGCTTTCAGATGATGATATAATATAAAAGATAATATAGTATAATATAGAATAATATATAAAATTACCATTATTTAAAAAAAAGGGAAAAAAGGACTGTTATGACTGGTTTTGTGGTCCAAGGTCACATGTATGAAATGGTTCAGTTAGCAGATAAATTAACAGAACTGTGGAATTGTGTGCTGTCTATATATTACCTTTATTTATTTATTTATTTTTTGCCTTGCAAATGAAACCGCAAAAATTTAATTCATTTATTCAGGCATTCATCCAAATAAATAAATAAATGAAACTTCATATGACACTTGTAAAATATTTTGTAATTTTAATATTTTATTTTTTCATGTTTTTAAATGGGGACAGTAAAAACATTACCAGATAAGCAAAATACACTGTAAAAATACTTTTTCAAAAATGTAAAGATTATCACAGTAGGTTTTAGACAAAAATGCCATTTCTTCTTCAAGCTTTGATATTTAATTCAGTGCATTAATTGCTATTTATTTGTAATTATTTGTGACATTTACAAGCAATTTGGGAAAGGAATTTATTTAAAGTAAAAAAATAGTAATAAATTCAATGTGAGCTTCTTTTTTTTTTTTTGAGTCCTGACATTTAAAAGGTCCTGATATAATATTAAAAGCTCTAAATTAAAATGAAATTGCAAAGATAAATAGACTTTGGCATCATAAACACCACTGGTTTACTTTGCAGTCAGTGTCACCCTGTTGTCTTTGAACATCTGTCACATGAACAGTGTTCCTGGTTTAGTTTGCAGTAAACACTCTCGTATTGACCGGTCTCTGCCAGCTTCCTGTTCATAAGAGCACCGTGTGTTTACTTCTGTTTATGTCACTCTTGTGGAGAGCGGCTGCATGTAGCAGACAGGTCTCTTCACCCTCATTTATCTGCTGCTTGAGGAGCTCTACTGCCTGTGATTGCAAAACTTATATAATCAAGTGCAGCAATTAGCAAAGCAGAGCGATGGTGTACCCGTCTGATATGAATTGGCTTATTCATCCACTACAGCAAGATAACAGCCATCATTCAAGACCCATCATTTTATTTTAATGGTCAACATGTTCAAAAACATTGAGCAATATGGATAAATCATGGTATAACAATGACTGCAAATGTAGACTCTTACTGTGAAGGTTAAAATCACTGTCATTCATCATTTCTATACTAAAAATATTGCTTGCTCTGTTACAAAATCCTAAAAACTTCTTATATGTGTATTAGACTCTTCTAAAAAATAAAAAAAGATAAAGAAATAACATTTTACACTTTAGCATTTAATGTTATTAATATTATTTGTTAATTAAGTAGATCCAGAAAAACACTTGATTTTTTTTAATGATAATTATATTAAATTATATATTAATTAAAGTTATAATTATAATTATAATCAAGGTCATGTGATAGTAACGTTATTACAAAATGTACTTTTTAGTATTTATAATATTTAGTGTTGTCAAACAATTAGTCGCAATAAAGTTTTTCTTTACATAATATATGTGCATGTAATGTGTATATTTACTATTTATATACGCATACAGTATATATTTGGGAAAAATTGTATATTTGTATATTAAATATATTTATATATAATATAAATTATATAAATACATACATCTAAATATTTTCAAAATATATACTGCATGTGTGTGTATTTATATATACATAATAAATAAATAAACACAGAACACATCTTATGTAAACGAAAACCTTTCTTTTGGATGCGATTAATCGTTTGATTCGCAAGTACAAACTGTAAAAAACAAATCACAGTGATTTTAATTGTAAAACACTGTGAAAATGCTATAGTAAAAACCTGTTAAATGGTTAATTGTAAATTACTGTAAAACTTACAGGGAAAAACTGTAAACTGACATTCTCAGAATTCCCTGCATTGCATTTCAAATTTAGTTTGAATGTGATGTATTTTCTTTGAAATAACTATGTTTCTTAGTTTGCTCTTATCAGTTATGTTTATTAGGGTTGTATGTTACATGTAATGTTGTTAAATTAATGTTTATTGCATATTTCAGCTTTTGTGTGAATGACACTGAGCACCTTATGTTTATATTTAAAAGCTGCTTGTGATGGGCTTTGGTTCATCATGTGACTTTCTCATCATCACCTGCATTTGGTGCTTATCAGTGTATTTCAAAGCTACAAAACAGATTCCAGTACTTTAATAGGTTGGTATATTAACATTATATCGGTTAAATGAAATTACGGTATTTAACTGTAAATCTAGCTTAAAACCGTAAAACCTAAAATGTTGCTACCGTATATTCATGGTCAAATTCCTGCAATCACAGCTGCCGTTTTTTACCGTAAATTTTACAGATTTGTTTTTACAGTGCTGTTTAAAAATAACATTTAAAGTACACCACAAGTGTACATTCAACTAAGCATACTTTGTTTTTTACGTTGTATTTTACAAAGAAACAGTAGCAAAAAATAGTCACCATTGTCTAGAGTCTGAGAACTCTATCATGGGGTAATTGTGTCTCAGTATGGAGCAGCTGCTGATGCTCTGAGCAGCACCTGGTCAGAGATCTCACCCTCGAACCGCAGGACAACCAGCCCCGCAGCTGTCTTTTACGACCAACATAATGCAATATCTGGCACTGCGCTGGTATAAAAATATTTCAAGCTGCAGCCCTATTCTACGCTCTTGGTGCGGATTTGGGTCGAAGATACACGGAGGAGCCAATCGCAGCATTCTTTCAGTTTATCTGGATCTCTAATAGGCCGTATATGCAGTGCCTGAGAGGAGTCTGTTTTAACTGCAATTGTTCGAGTCGTCTTGGATGGCCAGACAGGAAGCGCATACCGACTTTTGACATTTAAGAGCATTCACATAAACATTTTTGCAATGTAACTCCACTTATGACACGTCCCAGATTGTGCAGCTCTGCGAGAGAGAGATGAAGTTAAATGTGAATGGAATGACACTATCCCTTCTGGGACTTTGCGTTCAGCTTATTTCCTTCCCAAAATTGGTCAAGAGCAGCGCAAGCGGTGTGTTTTGGTGCCACTGACCTCTCAAATGCCTCATAGATGAGGAAAAGTAAACAGATTTAAAATAAATGCGAAATCATAAAGCACTGCGACTGACAACATTTAAATGTAATGATTTAATAAACCCATCCAAACAAAACAGACTGTTTGCCAATAAAACTTAGCAGTTCATGTATAGCAGTACAACTAATGGCAGACGATTTGACATCAAAAATAATCTATTAACACGAACAGAAAACACCAATCAGTAAAGTCACAAGACAAATATATTAAAGTAAATCAAGATCTTCTCACACATTTCCGCCTGCTGTACTAATACAATTGGTTCTTTCAACAGAACCTGTGGTAAGTACAGAAACGCAGTTCTATAAAGCATCAACCGTCTCGAGAAAGCCTCCTTTGTGTAAAGAAAGAGGGAGGTATACCTCTTAAAGTTAATTTGGGGTCCACAGCTCTTTACAGAAGCGTCCTGAACTGGTCCATGAGCGGGCACAAGCTCAGACAGGATGGTATGCTTTACAAAAACACTAGTTTTCCCCAAAGCTGTTTTTGCGCTGGTCTCACTGATAGAGACTGATGTTGCCCTGAATAGTTCCCAAGAAAGTCCTCGAGGAAGGGATCCACACGCAGTGCTGCAGATGTGGTCCAGTCTCAGTAAAGCTTCTCTAACTCAGAACCAAACACTGGTCTTCGCTTTGTCTTGCTCAAGCGCTGTGGGTAAGCAAATAAATCGTTAAAGCATGTTTTCTTTACTCAGCAACGTAACATTTTTAGGTTGTGTGGTATGATGGGTTATCATGTAGGAAAACAGAAATGTGATGAGATTACGTTATTTTATTTATACAGCAGAAGATATTTTAGCAGGAATGCATTCTGACTGGTAGTTATGTTTGCTATTTTCATGATATTTTGGATACATTAACAATAAACTAATAATTTTGTATGTAGGCATACAGTATATATATATATATATATATATATATATCTATGTGTGTGTGTGTGTGCAAAAGGAATCTAAATTTAAAAATAGAGAAAATAATGATGCACAATTATTCAATATGCACCAGTATCCAATCTCAACTAACATATCAAATACCGCCCAAAAATGTGAAATGATATTTCATGCATTCAAATATATAAATATGGCCTTACAATATTTAGATGTGAAAGCAGAACATGATAAACAAATATGAAAAGTTTGATATCAAGACAAGGAAGAACTAGTTATTAAAGGGGATTATTAGGCAATATAAGTTTCAACTATCCTTTCTTTTCAGTGTTTTGTGTCTTAAACTCATGTGAAGCTGTTTTTGCACTGATGCTAGACATATTCATTTGTTATATGCACTACTGTTCAAAAGTTTGGGGTCAGTCAGAAATGATTACTTTTATTCATTAAATTATGCATTAATGCATTAAATTAATTGAAACTGCATTAAATTAATCAGAATCATTGATAAAAAAAATGTTAAGAAAAATTTATATTATTTTTATATTCATCAAAGAATCCTGAAAAATGTTTCATGGTTTCCACAAAAATATTAAGTAGCACAACTGATTTCAACATTGATATTAATAAAAAATGTTTCTTGATTAAATAAGCAAATTAGAATGATTTCTGAAAGATCATGTGACACTGTGCAATAACAGCATTAAATTCACTAGATCTTCCAATAATCACATGGTTGCTTTTAACAAAAATTATAATACTGTGATCATTTACACAACCCAACACTGCATATGCACTCATGCTGTAGAAGTGTACAGATTCTCTCATCTCATCTCACCTGTGTCATGATAGATGTCCACTGACCCGTGAAACGAGGCGGGCCAGCTTGGTGCTGGGATGCTACTGGCCTCCAGCTCAGTTTTGATTCCATCTGCGCAGGACGGTGGGCTGCACGACGCTCTCACTCCGGGCAGCAGAAGCGGGCTGAAGCGCGGGTCCAGAGCGGGGCTGTGGGCGTGATGGAGCATGTGGTGGGTGTGAGGGTGACGCATGTGAGGGTACATCTCGTGTACGTGAGGGTATCCCGCCCCACCCTGCGCTCCCAGGCCGTAGTGCCAGGAGTCAGCAAGAGCAGAGGGAGGGGGCAGGCTGTGGCTGCTCCAGAGGCCAGTGTCTGAGGGGTGGAAGGCAGCGGTGTGGGGGAAGTCAGGGTGAGACGAGGGCTGAGATGGGTAGCTACTGCCCCACAAAGACGACGCTAAAGCTTGACCCTCAGAGTGGGAGTTTCCTTCTGAAACACAACGAACAATTAGTTCCTCAGGGTCATGATATCTGGATATTTAAATGGTTTTGTAGTATCCAGTCATACAGTCACCGTGATTTCAACAATCCTGGATCAACATTAATATCCAAACCTATCCATAACTTATCCCTAAAATCAGAGGGACATGATGGTTTAATAACAAGGGTGTAGAAGCACCTGACTGCTGTTGTAAGCCTAAAACAGACATTTCCTGTAAATGTATCCCAAATTGGTTGATACTAATGTTGTTCTTGGACCAACACGGCTTATATTAAGGATTATAGATATTGTAGATTAGTCTTGTACCTTTCCAAGGTCCTCCAGAGTGAAGTCTGCCGGTCTTGGCGTCATTGCTGAAGGCGCTGGGCTGGCTCAAAGCACGTGAGAAATGCTCGTCCACCACATCCCCGATGTCTCCTCGGAAATAGGTGAAGACCACACACCTGGCACTCAAGTACTCGGCCTCGGCAGGCTGCGTCTCCTTGCAGCGCTCCTCTTCGCCAGCGCTCTGCTCCTCCTCTGGTGGAAGCTCAGGCTCAGGACGGGGCTTCAGCGCTCCAGATGGCTTACTCTGGCCACAGGGAGAGGGAAACTCCTCAGAGTCCTGCATCCTGCTGTAGGCACTGAACTTTTTCTGCTAGAAGACACAGATAGTGTTAAATGTGAAGAATCACTGATCAGGGGTTAACAGCACACATTCACCACCTGGTCTTCGACTAAAATAGATTGTCTCTGAATCGATGGCCCAGTGCCTACACTTGGCACATTAGTGTCTCGCTGATTTACGCCCGTGAAGATTTCCGTACGAGAGACTGTATAAACACACTCAGCTGTAATTCACTGCATGGAATTTGAAGAATTCTATATCGAATGTCAAGCGGTTTTATTTGATAACAGTAGTGTTTCGATGATATGAGACACCTTCTCATATTATTATTTTACACTTTTTAGAGTAACAGTAAAATCATCAAATCTACACATGGAAGTAAAGGAATAACTAAAACGGGTAACACTTTATTTTAAGGTGTCCTTGTTACATGCACTTACTATTATAAAAAACAATAAATCATGCATAGTAACCCTAACCATATAGTAAGCACATGCACGTAATTAATATTGCTCTAACTTAAATGTATTATTACACTGCAACAGGGACACCTTAAAATAAAAGTGTAACCCTAAAATCATAAAGAAAATATGCTTTATCTTGAGATGTATTTAAACAGGGTCAAAACACTTGCTGACTTCATTATATATATATATAACCAAAAATAATTTTTGGTCCCTTACATAAATGAACTAGTGTCCAGCACACACTAGTAAAATATCACAAATTATATCTCTGGTGTACGAATCATTTATGGTTTGACTGTATATAAAAATCTTGCAGGTAAGATTTATACAGCTGGTGCTGTAAGAGCGCAAAAGTGTCTGAAGCAGCACTTTCCTTTTCTAACTCTTCATGGGTTGTGTGTCAGCCCAAATAAATGACCTACCTGTTGCTGTTGCTGTTGTTGTTGATGGTGATGATGGTAATATGCCGCTTTGTACGCCGCTGCTGCCGCTGCTGCTGATGTCGCGGGCAAGTAGTGATGAGCTCCATAACTCTGATGATACATTACATCCAAACAACTCATGGCAGAGGCTTAGACGATCTCAAGAGGCTCTTCAGAAACACGGCAGCTTCCTCAACCGCAGATAAATGTTGCCATCATTCCCCCCAATTTAAACCTGAGCGTTGACAAAAGCGCCGCAGTTTGTAAAAGAAAATATTAGCATAAAAACAAAAGTGTCCCCATCGAGGCTTCACCACCTACAGACAGACGGCGCATCAAAACACAGCGACGGACGCGAGCTGCTCGTGGAAGTTACAGGAGCGTCTCTGATTGGTGGGAAGTTTGGAGCGCCGCGATCTGATTGGTGCAATCAGGGCGTAGCTGAATCAACTGAAACAAAATATCCAAAAGAAAAACCGCTTGCTTATGAGTTATCTTGTTAACGCTTAAAACTAACACTTAAATAATACTTAACAGATACTTAGCTACGGTTGTACGGTTATTTGCATTATTGCTTTGCATTCCTAAATGTAATTTATGTTCACTTATGGCCTAATATGCATTTTGATAATGTAGTATTAGCTGGTAATGGTAATGTGTTTTAGGTAAACTGGAATAACTGATGTTTGATTTGATGTCCTGTCCTCATAATTAGAAATGATTTAGATAGGTTTGGATTAGGCATGTGCTGCCACCTGCTGTAGAACAACTGAGTGTCCAAACCACAATTTACTTAGTGATTTTCTTTCAGATTAGACATTTAAACACTCTGTCAGACAAAGAATGCTTTTTTTATTTTGTTATTGTTGTTTTAATAATCTGCATCGTGTCATTTAAACGTAAAATTAATAAAATAATGTTTAAAAATGTATGGTATTTTTTTTTTTTAAATTCTGATTTAGCTATAGCAGAAAAGTAACATTTTGAGATAATATTTTTTTAATTAATTTTTTCCTTACAGTACAAAAATACGACAACAGGGATGACTAAACAGATGAAGTAATGAAAGAATGACTGTATTTGACAGAGTTTGTTAATTTAATAACAAAGTTGGGAACCAGATTAACACACAATGATAAAACCTCAAGTCTTCAAAATAGACAGGATATATACAATACAATACAAAAGGCCCATGACCCATTTTCTATTTGCAAACATTGCAAGAGTGATTATATTCATGGTCTATTATAAAGGAATGGTTCGACAATTTGATCATTTTATCAATATTTTATTATCATACCAATAATATTTGTTATTGTTACTTTTTTTTTTTTTTTTTACAAAACCTTGCATAAGACTGTAGTCAACTACAGAACAAGAGAGCATCACTGTAAGGGAGCCATCTAGAAAATACAAGATGGTTCATTATATTATTAATTTGCTCTGCCTAGCTCTGCTCCCAGTTGTTGTTTGATCTACTCGTGTAGACAGGGCTGAACTTGTCATGGCAAAAAAAAAAAGAAAAAAAAGAAAATCACTCTGATAGTTAGACACAATGCAGAAAAAGATGTGAATAATTCAGTGGTGCTGTGATACTAAGTTTATCTAGGGCACAGTCTAGTAGGGACTTACAGCCACAACAGGACACACACACATTCTTTCAGTACAGTCCAATGAAGACTTCTCTTGTCGATCTAAGTTAATCCTACAGGCCTAACTGGATGAATCTCACCACAGTGTTCCACTTTTCTCTTTAACTCTTATGATAATTCTTATCATGTTCATCATTTTTTTCATAATCGTTTGAGCAGGAAACACAGAGGAGCTATAGCAGTGAATTACTTCTCTCTCTGCCTCACAGCTCACAAAGGATGCTTCAAAGGCTAAAATTCCACTGACACACATTTTAATAATTCCCGACGCGGTGAAGTCGTTTTACTTGAGAACAAAGGAATTTGAAAAAATAAAGCAGTAAAATAAAGTGTGATCATTCTTTTTTTTCCATTCTTTTTTTAATATCTTCAGAGTAGAAAGCTATTGTGTTACATTCAGTTGTTTCTATATCACTTCCAGTGCCAAGGCACCCCAGGGTGTCAAGCAATGGTTAGTGGTCGATGGAAAGAGGTTTTTAATAGCCAATGACAGTACCTTTAACTATAGGGGACAATTTTTGCCCAATTTATTAAATAAATTATCTTTACAATGATCTACTGTATACAAAAAGCGTGGTGTGCATAAATGAAAAAAACTGATTTAGTTTAATTGAAATGCGAATGCTGCAATGTTTCAGCTGTATTCATCTTTGCCCTCATCACTGGTGGAAGTCGTCACAGGTGTGGCACAAAAGACACACAGGTTGATGTATTATGCCATCTAAATATAATCACTCCAGACAAGACCTTTGCATGTGAGAATTTGCCTGCAGACAAGACTTCTGTCCAGAGGTTTATTGGCATTAACCCTCAATTAAATGCAAATTAGAGAAACACAGCAACTTTGTTAGTGCTGCGTGAAGATTGAGATTAACTGACATTATCAAAATCTGTAGATAAGATCTAAACCCATTCATCTAAAATCCACCTGACAGTCTCACAGTCTAGACATTTGAAAAAAAAAAAAAAAAAAAAAAAAAAAAAATATATATATATATATATATATATATATATGTTTGTTATATAATATAAAATGGGTCATTCTTGAGAGTCTGTAACATTAAACTTGGAGCATACACTTTTCAACTACAGATAATTAATTTTCTAAATACCCCACATCACAGAACTTATTATAAAACAAAAATCACATGTGTCCCTCATAGCAATGTAATGATAACAAATTTAATATTTATCATAATTTTCACATTTGTATAGGACTGAAGCAAAAATACACAAATTGTGTGTTTATGGTCTCTTTATTTTTTTTATTATTTATTTTTTTTAATTATTTTAATTTAGAAGTTTAACTAAAACCGCAATTTTATTGATTTAGTCCTAAACATGTCAGAAGGTAATCAGCAAGAAATGATTTTACTTCTAACATTTTCAGATATATTAATGTGATACGGTGTGACAGGATGGAAGACTATATAACACATTTGCTAAGAAACATTGCATTCAATTTAAATTTTTAGTTTTGTTTCTCTTTTTTTACATTTTGCTGACATGGTTTTGGTAAGTACATATTGACTGAAACTATGACTATTGTATATATTTTTAAAAAAGTATTAATAAATTAAGTAAATAACTTAACCCTGGCAGAAGTTTACAATCCCGTAACAATGAGAAATATATATTTGTGACAAGGCTGGGGTTTTTCACTCAAAATGATCATTGCTCCTCATGTACAGCCATGGCCAAAAATATCGGCACCCTTGGTAAATATGATCAAAAGAGGCTGTGAAAATTAATCTCCATTGTTAATAATTTTGATATTTTATTTACAAACTTCTCAAAGATCTAACCTTTCATTGGATAATAAGAATTTAAAATAAAGGGAAATATCATTATGAATCAAATGTTTTTCTCTGATAGACATTGGCCACAATTAATGGCACCCTTTTATTCAATACTTTAACAGTTCAAAATTTTCTCCTATAATGCCTGATGAGGAGAACACCTGACAAGAGATCAGAGACCATTCCTTCATCCACAATCACTCCAGATCCTTTAGATTCCCAGCTTCATGATGGTGCTTCTTCTCTTCAGTTCATCCACTCATTTTCTACAGGGTTTAGGTCAGAGAACTGGAATGTCCTTGTTGATACTGATTTATGCACGCAACTTTTTGAATGGTGGTGGCAGGAAAATATCTACACTGTCCTGTTAAAAAACAGACAATGCTGAGCAGGTTCATTCAAGTGCTTCTTAGTAAGTCTATACATTTTAAAACATGTAATACTTATTAAGTCAAGATACAATCAAGATACAGTACTTATTCTTTATTTATAAAACGTCGAGCTTCTTGAAATAAACTGAATCTGTGGCAGGATTTATCTTCATGAAAGTTCTTCTTGAACATCGTCACTTCTCCTCCAGATGTCTGTGCAGAAGTGTAGCCCTCAGGAACGGATAAATCCCAAGAGTCTCAGAGAGCTGGAGCTCTTAAATGTTTATTCTTTGCTTCTCGTCTTTAATATATACTGAAGCCCTCAGTGGGAGAGAGCTTGATTGTATATTCAGCAATCTGTCAGATAAAAACCAATTGCATTAGTGCATGGGGCATTTCATATCAGTGCACAAGGCTTAATACTTGAACAGAAATATTTTACTGACAGTCTTACTGAAGTCTTACTGAAAATTCCACTTGTTTCTGTTTTTAATATTTAAAAGACAGGTCGCTTGCTGTCGTGGCTGGTGTTCGTTTAAGTAGAGCCCAGTTATACAAAAATGTTATGGTACATTGATGTGTTATAAACTGTCATTGCAACATTTGTATTATTATTCCCACATAATGAACCACAAATTGTGTTAAATTAGAGGTTCGTGTGAAATCCTGTATTCTCTAGAGTGCTATAATTCATAAGCTTCACAAGACATAGAGAACACAGCAGAATGAGGTAATCATGTGCATAACTATCCCATAATGCCTTAAGGCAGTGTTAGCAGTTATCTCTACGACATCAGTGAGGCGTAAGGTTTAATGGGGTTCAATTTGTGTCACGGGCAAAATCAAAGAACATCATTTCTTGGTGAAATTTAAAATCCTTCCCCAAGACAAATGGAGAAATATGTCACAGAGGTCTTAATGGGAACATCAACAAGCATGTCCTAGGACACAAAGATCCTTTTCACATTTTTAATTGTTCAGTTGGTCCAGCTGGTTCAGAAATCACACGGTCACAGTCGTCCTGCATTACAAATTTGAATGTTAATTGCATATGCGACTCTTGAAAGGCAGCTCAGTCCTGCTGGTTTGACCACCATGGAGCTGATTCAGACTTAGGCTTTTCATGTTAATTGGTCACCTTCATTATTGCTCATTTAAATAAATGCACCGCTCTATCAGGACCATCTTCAGCACTGATTGGACTTGGTCTACCAGCACCAGATAATTGGATGGTTTGTTTTTGTATTAAAACATTTGCTTTTTTGAAGAAAATTAGCTATTAATGTCATGTTAAAACTTCAAAAACCTCATTGTCTGAGACAATCACACTTACTTTGCTCTTTGAATGTCATTGAAAATATCAGATAATATAATTCTGGATTGTTATCAACAATGAACTGTATAAAATATGGTTTCTGCAGGTTTTGTGAATGCAAATGTAGGACAATTTAAGACTAAGACTAAGTAAAAAAAGTCAATAATTATTATTATGTTCTCTTAATTTAAATGTCATGTATTAACAACTCTTCAAAGTGTAAAAAATACAAATTCCAAATGATCTCTATTACACTTTCATTAATTTTACAAGGGGTAAGGCTTGAATACCTCCCAACCACTAGAATATGAAAATAATTTTTACTGTACATTCTTAACATACTGCAAAAAAGCTTAGATTATTATTATTATTATTTCTTTTTTATTTTTTGCAAAACATGCAACATTTATTATGTTTAAGACTTGGACAATTAGACTGCTCTGATTTAAAACCTTTTTTAAGACATGCAGAAACCATTAAAAAGAAAAAAAAAACACTTTTTGTCTTAAGCATTTTTGTCATAACACTTAAGCGTGCCGTCTGATGAAGTCTTTCCATTATGATAATTGGGTTTAATTGAAAATAGGCATATTAGACACATTAAACGTTCCATTTTACAAAAGTTGTTCAGAGCACAATGGCTTATCAAGCAAGCTATTGTTAGTAATAAACCTCACAGATTCAGTCACAGGTCCTTCATTCTGCTGTGCCAGCGCTTTTAGTAATTAACAGAGAATACGGTTAATTCCCATGCATCTCTGCCTGAATTGCTATAATTATACAGCTTGCACTAAGACCTCCGTTAGACCATGAGCATTGCTGGCACACAAAGTCTGTCTAGACTTTCTATTTCTGAAGGAATGCGTTTTCCTCTATGAAGGACTCGTCCTCCCGATGCCCTTCTACCTTTAATGATTCTAATTCCCCATGCAAATACCATTCATTTGCCTCAGTTGAATAATTCTGGCCTCCGTTTAACCCTAAGGCTGTAGTTACTACAGTAAAGAAGAAGACCTGCCACTGGGACCCCATTTTGAAGGTGTGCAGCACCTCACTTGATCATTTCAAAGACTGAGGGTGTCATGCATTGGATTGATTAATTAAGTGGTCATTAACAGTGTAGTATATGACAAGCGCTCATGCGGAATATGTCATCTGTACTGTGTGTGTGTGTGAAGGTAAACTCAACAGGGGTGATAATCTCTCATTACCCGTAATCCCTGGTTGGGATCCAGTGCAGTATGGGATGGGACACTCTGATGCTGTATTCGTCCCGGGGCAGATGGAGTGGAGTCAGTCACTCGATATATTAACGCCCTGCCACCAGTTCAAAGCAGTCAGGCAAAACGCATTCATCACCATGAAGATGTAGCTACTAAATCAACGTGATGAGACCCAGATTCAACGCTGCTTCTTTGCATACATCTATAAGTCTGTCTTGTTAACAGTCATGTTGTGAACTCTTACATTATTGTGTCATAAAGATTATTTTGACAGTCTGGTGATTCACTTTAAATTGCATAATTCATTAGGCTATATGATGGTATCATATCATACAGTCTTTTGTGTAATTTTAGGGTATGCAAGCCTAAATTCTTGCCATCCTGGACGTTTACTAACACCTAGTGGTACATTTTAATTAGCGAAGGTTTAAAGTAGTAGTAAATATGATTTTGATGGTCATGTGATATTGTTGATAACTGAACGTAACAGAAAAATACAATTGTGTTGAAACATATATGGTCTTTACCAACAAAGACAATGAACAAAACTGTGCATTGGCAACCCTCAATATAAAATGTAAAAATTAACATCATACATTATTGTCCATGTACCTGTTTTTTTTGGTGCTGCTTAAGAAAATAAGGTGCTATTTATTTTTCTGATATGTAACATATTCAAGGTAACTTCGTTCAATGAGGTAGGCGAAACATATCACGTGATTAAAGGGATAGTTCACCTTCAGCTGCTGGTCCTCATTGACTTGGAGAACAACTGAAGGTGAACTGAAGGTGAACTATCCCTTAAATTTGATTATTACCCCAGATGTTTTATGGTTAAATAAATATCTTTTATATATACATATATATATATATATATATATTTATTTTTTTTTTTTTTTTTTTTTTTTTTTTTCCCTGTTATTTTTTTGCATGCATAATTGTAAAATGTTCAATATTTGTATTTGAATTAAAGTGCATGCCAATGTATATTTAATAAAAAATAAATAAATAAAAATGCCAAATTTCCTCTTTTGCCCATTTTTAATAATATCAATTTTAGTCAGTTCCTTGCACAAAGACTTTTTGCTAAATATCTTCTTTCATTAAATATATAAACATTCCCCTGAAGAAGGAAAGTCGTACACATTTGTAATAAGCTACTGCATCTCTTTAAATAAATGATACTTATATCATCAGAATGGAGGAATTAGCAATGAAGTCTGGATCAGTACACCTCCTCTAAACATCAACACTATAACAGCAATAGTGAAAGTATCTAATTTCACAGATGAGATATCTTACTTTATATTACTGTCTGGAAACATAGTTAGCACATTAGCATTAAATGTCTGCCAGCCTCAGGCAAACGCACGAACAGAGCAGATCGATAAATGTTTCAGAGGACTCTCTGTGGGACTTCTCCGAAGGCACAGAGAAAGATTCTCTCTAATATGAAATGGAGATTTTAATATACTTTAAAGACACCCTCAACAGCAAATAAAATTGTAGTTTTGTCTCATTATTGCAGGCTAGAATTGGTCTGTGTGCTTGGGGCAAGATGGATCACCAGTGGGCTTATTACCATTATTAGCACATTTAGTGCTAGTCCCTGTTGCCAACCTTGCTGATTGTAGGAAAACATCTCCCTAATAACCTTAACGAGAATAACGCCCCAGGATGCGCCATGTCCTCCTTAGAGAGAGGGTATAATGTGCTGGAGGCCACACATCCACTATCCCTCCCAAAGTCACTCCTGTCTCGTTGGCTCCGGTTTCTTTGCTGTGGGGCAGTAATCTCCTGTCTGCTCCACTTTACCATACCATGAGAATTACACCCACAAGGAACCGAGCCACAAATTGTTCAGATGGATGGAGCGTAAAATTGATAAAAATATTAAATTTGCCATTTGACAATGCTATAGCATCTATATCCTGCAAAGAATATGGCTTTGTTTATATTGCATGATGCTAGGTATTTCAGTGCCTTGGTTATTTTTTTGGAATAAATTGAGGGAGAAAGGTTTGTTATACGTGTATATAGTCATTATATAGTTACTTGACATATTGATCTTTTGTTTATTTGTTTAACTCGTAGCCTAAATCGGGCATGAATTACTCATTTACACGTGAAAGCGAAAGGTGGCAGTTTCGGTTAAACCATCCAGCATGTTAATCATATTTTGTCGTGAGTGTTTCATTTTAAATCGGTGTGACGAATTAATTTTTTAGACTACAAAAACTCAATTACTGCAAGTTCATAAAAGCTGCATGCGTAATAATGTAGACGAAATAGTTTTAGATGAATTATAGCGAGCCGAAAATGTCAATCACCCAGCCACGTGCACCTAAACTGCTGAAATAACACAAGCTCAGGGCTTTTTCTGCGGAGTGGGGCGCTGCCCCCTACAGGACGTGAAGGAGAACCGCGCCGCCCGTGACGTCACGCGCGCTGTGACTCAGTGGGATCATGTGCTGAGAGAAAGTCACTTGTGTGCTGACAAACAAGGAAAACGAGACCTTTGAGTGGATCGATAGACAGTTAGGCGCAGGCAGTTTTACATTGAATTAAAGAGAAAAGCTAAGCCTAAGTTAAGTTATCATGGCATCTCTGTTTAAAAAGAAGACAGTTGACGGTAAGTCACTTTGTTAATTGCTTTATTATTGTTTTTCGTGGTCAGATCCCTGTTATAATTCACACCTGTCTGCCTTCTGCATCTTTTGAAACTTTATCAGCATGTTTCCCCTGTTTTGCTATTTTTTCCTGCGGACGTCACAGTCTTATATATGTGTTTATAGCTGCTTTTATTAATAGTAACTGTGAATAAACAGTACTTTCATTATAATAACAGGTGTTTAATAAAAAAAAATTATGTGTCTGTCCGTGGATCCATGCGTTATATATTTTAACATTATTTAAGCTACGTAAAAGTTTTTTATCATTTACATTTATGATTATCCAAAAAGTGTAGCCACTCATCAAGATTAGTCAGTATTATGTTGGTTACTTCATTTACAAGTCCTTTTTAGATTGTTTTACATTTTTTCTTTTCTTTTTTGTATTATACATGTTTATTATATTGAGGGCTCAGCATGCAAAATTGAGCATAGTTAGCTGGTTATCTGCTTCAAGACTCTCAATTGATCATTTTATTATTCAAAAACTTCCATTTAATCCTGTCTCCAGTGATTAACAATAGAAACACTCATTCATACATTTTAAAGATTGTACTGATCTGTTTGTTTTAGGCTTTATATTATTAATATATTTTTTTAGATTCTGCATTATCACCATCCTAATTTTAGAGAATTTTAAAGTTATTTTTTTTCTTTATTAAAAAATATAAAAATAGCTACTGCCTATACAGACTTACACACATAGTCTAAAACAACTGACCAATGTTTATCAGTAAAGCAGAAGAGTTGAAGGTAAACTGATAGAAAATCATTTGAATCAGTCGTAGTCTTTACTCACGTTCTGATGCTGTTGTCATGGTCAGGCTGAATCCCCATCATTCCCGAGCCTTTGTCCTCTTGACCTTCGTGCCAAGGTGAGCCAAGCGTCATCGTGCCAAAGTATCCTCTCAGATGGCAGAGTTGGGTTAGCTCAGCGAGTTTTGTGGACGATAACCCTCCCTCAATACTACGTTTTCGATACGTCATCTTTTGCGTAGACATGTACGTGTACACAAACTCTCTCATCAAGGTTTAGAGATGGGCAAGGAGCAAAATTGTTATGATAATTATGTAAAAAAAAAAAATATTTGAAAACTCTTTGTGACTTTTTTGTACTTTTCCTATTTTGGTGCAATACAAGTTAAGTTGTTGTATCACTTTATTATTGACATGCATGTAGAATTATATCATTTTTTTGCTTTCATACATATCTCATACTTTTCAGAATTTTAAATTTATATTTAAACAACAATTAGATTTTTCTTTTTATTATATTCTTACTTATAATACTTTTGCTTTCTAATAACTGATCAATTTGCATGCCTTTTTACTTGTTACTTTTATTTTTAATGTTTTTATTTCTTACTTTTTTGCTGTTTTCTCATTTATTATTCATTAAAAACAAAAAAAAACAAAAACATAATTTTTCCTCTTTTTTAATGTTTCTATTTTTTACCTTTTTGCTGTTTTCTCATTTACTATTTATTTAAAAAAATAATAATAAAAAACATACTTTTTCCTCTTTTTTTAATGTTTTTATTTCTTACTTTTTTGCTGTTTTCTCATTTATTATTTATTTAAAAAAAAAACAAAAAAAAAACATACTTTTTCCTCTTTTTAAAATGTTTCTATTTTTTACCTTTTTGCTGTTTTCTCATTTATTATTTGTTACAAAAAACAAAACAAAAAAAACCTAAATACTAAAAAATAAAAAAAAACTTTTTCCTATCTTAATTCATTTAGTTGTTGGCTACTGCATATTCCTTTATTTTTTAGTTACAACTATGAATTAGCTCACATGACTTCACTCTTTACTACTTAAACGTTTTTGGTTTGTTTTTTGTATCTTTAACCCATTGTTGTCCTCCTACTTCACCCTCTGTTGCGTCTAATAGCGACTGTTTAACCTCACGGGATGTTATGATGTGATTGGCATTCATGAGGGCACATGTCGGGCTGATGGCTGTGTAGGAGAGCGTATCTTCCCTACAGGCGTTGAGGTTGCACTCTGCCATCCTTAGAGGTGGAGTATAAAGAGGAACCTTATGTTCAGTGCATGTGTTTAGCTTGTCCCTCAAATGCATGAAAACAGGAAGAGCATGATCTGGCTTTGCTCCCAAACAATGTTTTTGGCTCCCTGGGGTTATGAAAGCATTTCATTAACTGCAATATTCAGATCCAAAATAGACTGTGAATTAAGCCCATTTAAGTGCTCTTGTGGTTAAGGTGCCTAAATAGATTTTCTTCCTTTTTTTGTTGATGACAAATGCTGGCTGAATTCATCAACAAACAGCAAAAATAGCAAAAATGAGCTTAAACAGTGATAATTATTGTAAGCATGATGTGGAAGGGCCATTATTTTATTTTATTTTATTATTTTTTAATTATTTTATTTTATTTTTTTCTCCACAGCTGTGAAATTTTGTATCTGCAAACCACTCATCTTGTCTTTATTGCTAAAAATGCAGTGCAAAAATTAAAAAGATCATTACAATTTAAAATACCTGTTTTATATTTGATTGTGTTTTGAAATTTTATTTATTCCTGTGATGCAAAGCATAATGGAACTGATTTTCAGCATTATTACTTCATTCTTCATTGTCACATGATCCTTAAGAAATTATTAAAATATGTTGATTTGATGGCAAAGAAACATTAATTATTATCAATGTTGAAACGGCTGCTTCAACAGCTGCTATAATATTTTTGTAGAAACCAATACTTAAAAAAAATAACCTTTGTAACAATTCACAATGGTCTTAAACCTTATCATACTTTTAAACAGTAATGCATATAAAATATATAATAAATGTATATAAAAAAATTGTAGCTTCTGCTTTGTTACTATAGACTGTCAGTCAAACGCCTTTACTTTTTTATTTATTTATTTATTTTTTTTGTGACTGAATAAGAGCAAGACTAAAGGAGGAGGGGGAAAAGTGAGGAGAAAAAAACTCTCAGTTTCAGATCAGTGAACTGTACGAGGATTTTCCAGACGGTTTTATTGCATGTTTTTCTCTGCCCCATCCTGTCACAGATATCATTAAAGAGCAGTCTAAAGAGCTGAGAGGCACCCAGAGACAAATCACCAGAGACAGAGCTGCCCTGGAGAGACAGGAGAGGCAAATGGTAAGTGGAACAAAGCAGTTTCATATCAGTCGACTTCAACTCCCAACTAACCCTCTTTGATTTCTTCTTTATTGCATCAAAGAATCGAGTTAGCTAATTAATTTAATTTTGATCATCCTGTCCATTGCACTTGGAAACAGGTGGATGACGTGGCCTAAGACAGTTAGAAACTGTTCGTGGCTCAATACTCTTGAGGATGGCTCGAGCGTTCACCACACTGTTAAAGCTCAGAAGAATCTAACACTCCCTCCATTTACGTTAATTGTTTCTATGTAAACATAAAAATGTGCATAATTGCTTCCCAAGAGGGGGGTTCTTTTTTCTTCATCTTTATTGTAATTAGACGTGGATATGCTTTGTTGTCTATTTCATTTTTTTAAATGACCTATATTAGAAGATAGCTGCAGGGCGGTCACGTGCCGCTGCTTTAATATCCCACACACGTTGAAAATCTGGGGCTACAATTTAAAGAGTTTTTAAATGGTGAAAAAATGATAGAAACGTGGTGAACTGTTTCTGTTTTTTCACTGCTACTGATGGTGTCATATCCGTCAACTGCTGGATTAAGTCACCTGAAGTGGGTCATACGTTTCGTTATCTGGTTTCTGAAAAGGTTTTGTTAAGCACATCAGTCTGTCACTTTTATTCTAGTTTTTTCAATCCATAGTGCTGCCTAGTGGCTGACGTGACAATAAAACATCTCTAATAGGCCTGATGCTACAGCTTCATCTCACTCAGCTCTCTATACATGAATATTTATAATGATGGCATGTCATTTTTTATCATGGTGAAACAGTAAAAAATGCCCTATTACAGCCATATTTTGTTAGTGACAGGCAAATATGGGCAATATAGGCAAAAGCTGTCAGTAGGACAGTGCTGTGTGTGTGTGTGGATGTTTATGTGGTTTATGAGGACACAAATTTGTATAATGACATGGGTATGATATATAGGTATTACAATATGAAGGTGATTTATGAGGACATTTTCGGTGTCCCCGTAATTCAGAAGGCTTAAAAAACATAC
>JAUMHE010000056.1:3967696-3989168 GCA_032359235.1 Enteromius mattozi
GACAATACCACATACAGTCTGTACAGTATAAACACCATTACACCTATGGAGAGTCCCCATAAACCACAAAAACCAACGTGTGTGTGTGTGTGTGTTTTGCTAAGCAGGCACCATGTGAGGTGAGAGCAGCACCTGCTCTAATGTGTGTGTCATTAGAGTTCATTCTGTCTAATGTGTCTGTTCAGCTGAGTTTACCTGAGACTAACAGTAAGAGCACACAGGAGAAAACTGAATCTGCTGAGGTAAATGATAAAAAGAAGAACATGCCTGGATTTAATAATGAATTGTATCATTTGTGCACAACTATTGGAACCAAACACAACTGCAAACTTATATATTATTATTTTATATTTGATGTCTTTATTTTCTACTTTAATATATTTTAAAATGTAACTTATTTCTATTTCTATTTTCATACACATGAAGTACACAATTTTGATACACTTTATTTTAAGAAGCTTATGTCTGTGTACTTGAATTTATAATTACGTTGTATAAAGTAAATCTTTTTGTAACATAAATAGCTGTGTAACAGACTTGATCTGTAACATGTGTAACTGTAGCTGCCTGTTACAGCTACATAATTACAAACTGTAAGTACTGTACAAACTGTTACATAAGTTAGTTACATGGTAAATACGTTTTGTTTTATGTAAGTACAGTGGCTATTACTAAGTACTTACTGGGTAATTACTCTGTATTACGGACATCTTAAAATAAAGTGTTTTCATTAATTGTTAACAATGTTGAAAACACTTGTGCTGCTTCATATTTTTGTGGAAACTGTGCATTTTTCAGGATTATTTGATGAATAAAAAGTTCAGTATTTATTTAAAAGAGAAATATTTTGTAACATTAGAAATGTCTTCACTCTCCCTTTTGGGTAGTGTGGCTTCTTTGATGAATAAATTATTTTCCCATCATTGGATGAGACTGAAATGTACATGTCAGACCTCTTAAAAAGAGTGCTTTGGAAGCGTTTACTCTTTTTGCAATGCCAACCTACTAATGGCTTAATTACAGTCAATTTTGCCAGATCTCACTTGAAAATACAAGAGCCAAGTCTGACAAAACAAACATAAAAATAAAGCCAAATGCAGGGTCTGAAAGCTGTTGGGTTATATAAAAAAATGTCTTAATTTATGTTCTGAAGATGAATAAGGTCTTATGAATTTGGAACAACATGAGGATAAGTAGGTTAATTAATGACAGAATTTTCATTTAATGGTCTCCATCAGGTTGTCATGTGTTAATTTCTGGAAATGTTTGACTTTCAGACGTTTACTAATGTAAAGAAACAGACCTCTGGGTCTAAACAAGTAAACATGGCACACAAGTTGAGCATATCCGGGTGAATTCTTGTTCTGTTTTAGAAGTCAAAACTGTGGTTCCAATATGTGGAAACACCCATTGTTCACTGGAAGTGTTTGTTCTTAACAGGAAATGGAAATCAAAAAAATGGCCAAGACTGGAAACCGAGAAGCCTGCAAGATCCTTGCCAAACAGCTCGTGCAGCTCCGAAAACAGAAGAACCGAACCTACGCCGTGAGCTCTAAGGTCACGTCCATGTCCACACAGACCAAGGTCATGAACTCTCAGATGAAGATGGCTGGAGCCATGTCTACCACAGCAAAGGTAAGACATCTGAATGGATCTGAATGACTACCAGATTAGTTATTCCATGGCTGTCTGTGGAGGACTTTAGTGGGTGCTCCTCATTACAGGCTCCACCACCCCCACCACCCGCCCGATGATGGCTCTGTATTATTCACATGTAGCCCGATGTTCCCAGGAAGTGCTGGAAAAACAGAATCCCTTATGTAGAGAAGAACTTCAAAAGAATCCTTAAACAGGGTTTAATTATGATGTTGTTAAGGGGCTCCTTACTTCACTGCTATTATTGTGACCCAGTTTATATAGTTTCTGCACTGCGTTTAGAAAGAGCTCATATCAGAGAAATCCTTACAGTACATGTTGATTCACACTGTCCTCATTACTGCTCATTTAGGGCTTTTCCGTGATGCTTGAGTAAATTGGCTTATCAAATTTATTTTTTATTTTTTTAAATGTGATGCCAATCAACTAGAAGGACATTATAAATGCAATTATAAAGGTTTTCTTTCTTTTAAACAAGCTCTCTTAAGGACTTGTTTAATAAGATCTTACTAAGTTTTTGAATTTTTATAAGTATATAATATAAAGTTACACCCTGTGTAATTTTAATATTATTTATTTTATTTTATGAAATAAAATGAATTATAAGAGAATTTAAGCAGAATTTAACCTCCTCACTGGAATTTAAACATGAGCTGTTATTTAATTTTATTTCAACTTAGGTAACATTTTGGTCATTTGGTTGTGTGTTTTTGTTAATAGTTAGTTTTTTGTGTGTTTAACTGGATGGTTTTTATTAATTTTAATTTCAGTGTCAGTTGTTTCAGTACATTGAATTAAACTAATATGAAAATATGAATGAACTTTACTTTTTAGCTAAAAAATAATATAATAATATAAAATAAAATAACCCTGCTAAATACATTTTTAAAAATGTACTTAAGATAACGCATTGATCAATTTCCATCAATTGTATTTCATACAACTCTCTACTGTATATAGCACAAAATACAGTCTGTACAGCAAAGCTTTTGCCATGCAAATAGTTTCAGTTGATCATATGGCATTAAAATCTCAACAAATTCCCTTTGTTTTAAGCCTAAATTTTGCATGAGATGTTTGGGTTTGTTCAGTTTATCTCTGGAGACACTGTATTGTTGAATAAGAAGGCATGCAAATACACAGTGTGCACTTCTGAAGCACATCTTATCTTCACCAATCACTACAGCCATGCAGTGGCATCACATAAAATGCAATTTCAGCCATTTAAATTCAGTCTCTGCCTGCTCACTGATGGAGTGTTGTTTTTCTCTCTCATTTACAAGCCATACTCCCACAAAAGATTCAGTCTGTGAGTGTCTAATTCATATTGTATGAGGAAGGAAGCCATTAATATTTCCTCACCTGCTTGTTAATGCATCATGGGATTTGTAGTCAATCATAAGAAGGTAGCTTGTGTAATAGATATGAGATGGGTGATAATGAGGCTGTATGTAAATAATTCTCTGTAATCAGATAGGACTCTTCCTGTGTGTCTGCCCTGAGGGACAGTAAAACACACTTCTCTCCATGCGACCTATTTTTATGTTCTGTGTCATCTACTTACTGTACTCCCCCTTCTCACCAAATGGTGTGAAGTTGAAATTTATGTTGAGCTGCATTCAAAATGTATTCGCCCGTGGTGGATTTTTGTCAGCGCTTGTGTTATTTTTATTACCGTTTTGTGCACCGTAAGGATGCTCTATTTATTCTCTGGGAGTGTGATGGATGGCTTGAACTCTTTCTGTCTTTCAGACTATGCAGACTGTCAATAAAAGATTGGACCCCAAGAAGACGCTACAGACGATGCAGGACTTCCAGAAGGAGAACTTAAAAATAGGAATGACGGAGGACATGAGTAAGTTAGAGGCTGGTTTTGTGGTTTGAGTTGAGAACAAGACATGATGCTAAATCATATACTGACTATGTGTTATATATTGAGTCACATTGTATTTTTTAAATCCATCTCACCACATAATTAGGCATCACAAAGATAGCAAAATAAATAGGCTTATCAGCACTTCCCATATAGTACTTCACATCAAAAGACATTCATCCAGTCAACTTTGGCGCATTTTATCTATCGCCTGGCTGAAGCAGCCAAATTTGGTAGATGCCAACCTGGACAGATTGTGTGACATGCTCTCATCCTCAAAAAACATGTATAAAACTGCATAAATTAAAATGAAAATATGAATCGGACTACATTAAAACTGACTCACTTGCAACAAGGGCATAGTTTTGCACACAATGAGTTCTGGGCAGTGAATTGTTGGCTACAGACAGCATGAAACCATCCAAATTCGTTATTGTGCAATTAACGGTTTTGGCACTGTGTTGGGTTGCCACTAGTTTTCAGTAGCTAGACCTTACGGCAAAGAAGTCCACCTAGTCCACACTCTAGCCAAAAACTGCCTGTTTATTTATTTTTTTTGTACCATATTTAGTTTGTATGTGCTATTTAGGCAGATTTTTACAAAAAATGCTGAAAAAGCTGTGGTTAAAATAATTCGGAATTTCAAAATCAATAATGACTTAGGATAGTAATGAATTAAGAGAATTAGTATCACTAACCTGAGATCCTCAGAAGCTCTCATGCGATTGCTAAATCGTGTGCACAATTTATAAATCAAGGGATTGAAATGGTAAATAATGCACACGATTTAGCCTACTATTATTCCTGCTTGTCATGAGCAGGGCTCCATACAAAAGTGAAAATTCTGTCTGGCTGCACGATAAATATTGTGCGATATTTAATGCGCATCTTGTCAGTAAAGTCGGTTCAATAATCAGCAGTGAATTCAATCACGTGCGTGATTTCACATTGAGCCGCATTTACTACCCAGATTTACTACACTGATAATGAAAGCAGATTTGTGCAGCTTGTCAGTTAACAGCTCTTTGATGCGCATTAAATATTGTGTGATATTTATCGTGCAGCCCTAATTCTGTCGTAATTACTCACCCTCATGTCATTGCAAACTTGTGCAACCATAGTTTATCTTCAGAAGCACAAATATTGATGAAATTCAAGAGCTTTCTGACCCTGTATAGACAGCAATGCAACTGATATGTTCAAGGCCCAGAAAGGAAATAAGGACACAGAATAGCCTTTTCAAACATTGTTTTCTCTTCCTTGAACATGGTAACTCCATTGTTGTCTGTGGAGGGTCAGAAAGCTCTCGGCTATCTTAAAAAATATCTGAATTTGTGTTTAAAAGGTAAAAGAAAGTCTGGACAGGTCATGAGGGTGAACAACGTATTTTTCTTTTTTATCCCTTAACTATCCCTTTAATTCAACCTGGATTCTTAAACAAAGACAGTTCAGACTCCTTGGTCTAGAGATTTTTCTGTCAAATTTCACCAGCTTCTACAACTTTCTGTCCTCAGTCAACGATACGCTGGATGAGATTTTTGATGAATCAGGCGATGAGGAAGAAAGCCAGGATATCGTGAACCAGGTGCTGGATGAGATCGGCATAGAGATCTCAGAAAAGGTAAGACGCTTGCTTTCTGTCTGCTCTGTTCTAGCGACGGCCCCAGCGGCGGCCTTCAGCAGATGGCTGGACTCTGGCTGTGATTACTGTAGGCCTTTCTTTAGATTCATGAGATGCAGAATCATTGTATCTGATTACAGCAGATGTGTATTCCCTTGGGCCAAAATGTAATACTCATATTACCATATTCCACAGATTCTTTGTCCTGTTTTTCCCCCAAATAAAGTGCTTGGGCTCTGTTTCTATAGAACAGTTGGGATAAACAATGATCATATTTGATTGGCGCCACATCTATTGCCCAAAACAACAATTAAACGGAGGCGTATGCAGCACCAGGTGATCTGTGAAATCTGAAGTTTTACTGCTCTAACAAAGGTCTACAATTGTTTTTGTTTGGGCAGATGGTGAGAGCCCCCTCAGCAGGAAAGATCCTCCCTGGCGCCTCCCCAGCAAAGTCTAAAGCGGCCACCATCTCAGACGCTGAGATCGAGAGACAGCTGAAGGCTCTGGGAATGGACTAAATCTCTTCACCCTCTGCCACCAAAGGACTCCGAGTCTGAAAAGGGAGTGTTTAAGTAATAAATGAAGGAAGAATGTCAACAAGCATGCTCTTATTGGAGTATGGCAGTGAGTTACAGGAGGAGATTCAGTGGTCAGATATATTCAGCAGATTTAGACAAAATACTCCCCAGATCTGCTGCACATATTTAAAGGTGAAGGATGTAATTTTTGCACCACTAGAGGCTCCAAATGGAGCATGATTTGGTGGGGGTGGAGCTATCTGTTTGGGCGACCAATAGCACATTAGGGGATGGGGATTTAAAAAAAGTTAATGGCCAAAATTGCACACTTCCCTACTATATAGTATGCAAACAGAGTAGCATGTTCGATTTCACAGTATTCATAAAATAGTTAATTTTAATTAAACTGTTTGAAATTCTGAAGTGCATATTCAGCCTGATCTCATGGGAATTCGTACATATTTACAAAGTTGCTAATACGTACGACCATTTTATGAGTTGCCAGTTCGTATGAATTTGTATGATTTGTCTAAACCTACCTGTCACTGGGGTTTGTTTAGACAAATTAGCCACCTCGTGAAATACGTACGAATTGGTCGTGAGATAGCATTGGCATATCTGATGGACATTTTACTATCCTGTTTGGAGTGGATTTGTGAATAACAATGTAGCAGCACAACTGACAACTTAAGTATGTCACATGACAATGATAACATGACGAATTTAGTGCATACTTTTGTAACAGTCTGTTTGATTCTGCTAGTGTGCAAAAATTTCACACCTTTAACTTTAAAGGGTGCTATTACTGTGTGTCCCTTAAATGTACCCAAACACTGGGAGATTTGGTACTCCATGGGATTCCCATGTATTATAGGGCTAATCATGTCATGTTAGTTAAAAGATGCTCATTATGTGTATTTCATGTCTCTTTAGGTTATGTATGACTTAAGGAAGTAACAGTTCCTTTGCAGTGAGGTTTGGTATAAACTCTTGCTTACATACAAATCATATCTTGCATGAGAATCTTTGTCGATATGATGTGATGAAGTCTTTACTTATCAACCTTGAAACAAGACCCTTCTACTGATGAAACAACTAAAACTGTAGCTTCAGAACGGTCTCTATGGAATAACTTACCATATCATCATACCATGTCAATGCTGTCAAAATAACAGAATAATTTTTTAGATTTTGAAGAAAAATAATCAATCCCGTGGGATTTCTGTTTACATTGTTTAATTAATACTTTTAATATCGTGAAGATTTACACATGCAACCAATAACTTGGTTTTGAACCTCATGATAAGAAGTGATTTTAGTATTACAGTCACTCATTTGTACTGCTGTCTCAGCTGGGATTGTAAAAACCGCAACCATGTCAGTTTCTGATATAACTAGTTCATTTAATGCTGGAATACACTACAAGACACAACACTGATTTCCAGAGTTGCTAAAGGTCAAAGTCAGTCTGTAAATTTTGGGCAATCAGAATTGACCGATTTCACAGAAAATCCCATAGTGTATAATGGGCACAACAGTTTCAGCTTCAGACCAAGATTCAATCCATTTGAAAGAGATAAAACGTCATTTTTGGACTGTATTCCAGCCTTTAGAAGAACTACAGTATCAGTTTTTCTTTTCAGCTTCATCTGTGTACTTCTCAGCACTATTAAAAAGGTTTTTTTTCCCATTCTAACCAATAGTATGTATATAAATGTACAGTTTATGCTTTGATTTGATTTTCTAATTAATAAAGTACCTTCATATTTGTGAATAACTGGTGTTTAACGTGTTTTAGTACATTGGTACAACCATTAAGAGGTCAGCTGAAAATAAGAGGGTGGCTTGTACTGATCTGTTAGTAGTCAAAATGTTATGAACCTCTACAACTGGCCTTTTAGAGCATTTAATTAAATTAGACATCATTAGTCATAATCATAATGAAACATGGTTTTTAAATAAGGCCTTAATGAGTTTGTGGAGTGACCTTTCTTAAATGAACCATGGTGCAGTCCATTAATTTTAAAGTAATTTAATGTGGTGTGGATGTGTGACTGCTGCAAGCGTTTCTGAAGCCTGTAGGACTGAAACTTGTGCAGAATCTGCTGGAATAGATATGGACAAATCAATGATTTTATTGTTTTTATGTCTTTTTTATTGCATGATTGTTTATGTATAATATATACTGGAAATGTCAAATCCTGCCAGCATTATCCCAGAGTATATTGTATTTATAGCATTATTAGATCACACGGAGCTGTAAGGGATGTGTTGCTGGCACAGTCAATAGTAGGAGATGATGATCATATAGATCATGAGCCATATCTCTCTGCTGAGAGCACTTGTGTGCAGGTGAGAGGCTGTGCCGCCTCATTACAACACTGTCAGGAACAATGTAATACTGTAAATAATCCTCAGTAAAACCCAGCAGAGCTCTCATGACAACAGCAGACAATTAAACACATGCCACATACACACATGATAGATGCTTAATTCTCTCCCAATGCAATGATGTTTGATTATATCTAATAATCTGAATCACAACACACTTAACATGTTGTTACAATTCATGCGAAGCATGTAATTGACATTATAATAACAGATTGCTGCTGAGCGGCTAATGACTTGCAGGATCTTATTATAATATGACAAACCAAGCATGACCACATTATTAGTCATTTATTTGGACAAATTTATTATTTCTTTAAAAATTACTTGCTTCATACAAAACTACAGTGCAATGACACATTTCCAGGATATGCTTTCAGAATATTTGCATATTTTGCTAATATATTAAACTTTGACTGCAATGCATTTAAATATATTAATGATTAATAAATTATTTTAAATACTTTTAAAAAGTACCAAGATGCTATTCTGCAATTTTAAATGTTATCTGCAGGACAAAAAAAAAATCTATTATCAGTTTGAGAGCAAATACACTTTTATAAAAATAAATGACAAAATGTTTTGTCTTTTAATAGCTTAATTTAAATTCCAGTGAAGAGGTTGCTTCAATTGTTTTATTCAGTGAAGAAATTAAACAAAAATTGGACACTAATTTATAAATGTCACTGGATTATGTAACCTTTATTTGAACCTTTCCAAAGTTTTAAAAAATAACAAAAATTAAATTAAATTAAAATTGTATTTGGACACTAAAGGCACCCCTAAAATCTATGAATGTCATTACATGACACAATATCAAACCAATGGGGATTTATTTTAAAGAGCAGGTCATATGGTATTTTAAATTGTCCTAATATTGTGTGGGAGTCCCCTACAACAGGTTTAAATGCATCTAAGGTCAGAAAACATTGTAATTTTCCCAGAATAAATCTAGTCTCTACCTGCTGGCAGAGAATGAATTCACATATATGAATTTTAACCACTGATTCTTCACATCATCATCCTTAGGCAATAAATACAAAACACTTGCTTTCACAGCATCTTCTCAACATGATATATACACTGACTAGCGGAAGTGTTTGAGGGCAGATCAGACTTTGATCGTATTTCACGAGAAGTTGGGGAATATGCAAATATGTTACCTAGTGACGTATACCAGTAACAGGCAGAAGATTCGAAAACGTAACAACTCATTAAAGCAATTCTGAGTCAACTCTTTCTTTTGAGAGATATCTTTCTTTAGCATGCACTTTTCTGATTAACAACTTTGCAGACTGTTTACATTGAAGGACAGCTACATTACAAACTGTAAATAAGACATTTTCCGAAAACCCATATGACCTGCTCTTTAACCCGTTTAACTTGTGATTCTCCACACCTCTAATTACTTTGATGGACTCCTGTGTAAACATAAGGAGGACTGACCTCATACATCTTCTAAATATGCCTATATTAAATATTCAAACTTGTCATATGGTTTGATATTTGATGACACAACATTCAGACATTTTTAAGTGTGTTCAAATACTTTTTTGAGGTCACTGCATATCTGGTCCTCCTCCTCCTCCTGAATCAGTACAATAAACCCACTCACTGCCAAAGGCCGCTGTTGGTTTTTATGCCTGTAAATAATCACACGTCAGCATCTCTGAGACCCTGAATCTTCAGGGTCTACAGGCCACGGTCTCTTTGGCCATGAAGGAGCTGTGGTGTAGGCTGGTTTTGACCCTCTTCTCCCTCTGCCGCCGGTTACAGAACCAAACACGCACCACCTCCTTCTCCAGATGGAGGCCCTCCGCCATCCGCACAATCTCCTGAGATGACGGCTTACTCTTCTCCACAAAATTCCTTTCTAAGGCTTCCTTAGCCCCAAGACTGAGGGAGGAAATTAAGAACTAATTAGGTATTAATTAGAGGGAGATGCTGATATAATGGCTTTTGTTTTCCGTGTAGGTTTAGCCCAGATTCCCCATTTACCTGATGGTTGTTCTCCGTTTGCGTTTACGCTCATGCATGCCCATCTTCTCATTAAAAAGAGCTGATGGGAGTCACAAATTAGAGGAGTGATTCTGCCATCTTATGTTTTCATTAAAAACTCAGGGATAATGGTAAGACAGTGGTAAATCTCACTCAGGAGTGTGTTGACTCACCACCGGCTTGCTCAGCCTCCTCCAGCCACTTTGCCAGGATGGCTTTGAGCTTGCAGGCGTTTTTGAAGCTGAGCTGCAAGTTCTCGAAGCGGCAGATGGTGGTTTGGCTGAATTCAGAGCCGTGCACGGCCGCCAGGGCTTCACCCACATTGGTCTGTGTGTAACCTGCCAATCAAAGTAAGAAGTTAGGAGAGGTTTCAATGCTTGAGAAAAACAAGTGTGCTCAATTGTACTGATTCAGTGTTTATTTAAATGGATTCTATGGCTTCATGTTCTGGCAGTGTTCTCTTAAAGTTCTTCCAGTAAAGTTCATCCAAAAATGAAATTTCTGTCAATGATTACTCATGCTGTTCCAAGACCTTCTGTAAGTTCATCTTAAAAAGACAAATTAAAATTTTTCAATGTGTCGTACTGTCTTGAATGCTTGGTGAAGACTGACTAAATAAAGTCAAAATGATTGTTTTTTTGCGCACAGAAAGTTTTCTTGTTGCTTCATAAAATGAAGGTTGAACCACTGATGTCACATGGACTATTTTAATGAAGTCCTTATACCTTTTTGTGCCTTTTATGTGTCAGTTGTGTTGCTGTCTATGCAGGTCAGAGAGCACTCGGATTTCATAAAAATATCTTAATTTGAGTTCTGAAGATGAATAAAGGTCCTACGGGATTGGAGCGACATGGGGGTGAGTAATTAATGACAGTTTTTGGGTGAACTATCACTTTAAAAGAAATTTAATTTAAAAAAATGTTCAAAGTTATCTGGTCTTCAGCAATGTTATTTCTACTATATTATACTACAGCATATTATACAAAAACATTATTTATACTATATGCTATTTATAACATTCATGGAAAGTTTGTCTAAAACCTTTTTAGTTGGATGTTCATATAATATCTTTCAAACTACTTACAAGTTTCATGTGTTTCAAAGAACATTCAAAAGTAGCATTCCCATAATGTTTAAAAAAAATATAAAATCTAACATTCTAACCGTTAATATTTTGCCATTTGGGAAATTAATTAAATAAAAGGTTTATGTTGAAAAATGCTGACTGTCTGCATCAAGTATTGTTTACTTTTGCAGATTATTCTGACCAAGAGTTGACAATTTTGGCAGAGAAGGTTGTGTAAATGAACAAACAAATGTTAAGCAAACAAAGTGCAGTTGAGTGCAGATAATAGCAAAACATCACATTGATAACTTTATCTAATATAAACTAAGCAGCTAAGCCAAATAAACAAAGTGATATAAGTTACAGCTCATAAGACAAACCTAGTTTGATCCTCCTCAGTTTGAAGTCGTTAGCAAACTTCTCCAGTTCACGGATCTGAGGGGAGTCCATGTCGGGGGGCTCTTCCAGGGGCCGGCTCTTCCTGCGCAGCTCCTGCTTGATGTCTCCTAGGGTGTGTTCGTCTGAGAGCAGGGCCTGTGGCAGTGGCGGTAGACTGTGGGTCAAAGCACAGGAGCCCCCAGCCAAACTGTGCTCTGGGAACTTATAGAGGCGTGGAGCCAGAGCTCCTGCAGGACAGAACACAACGAAGGCTCAAATGAAGTTGTTAGAGGGAATTATTACTGTTCAAGATTAAATCTTAGAATATCTAACCACAATTTAATGTTAAGACTACAACAGACACTGCGGCATCCTTTAATACCCTGCAAACTATATTGTGTGTTAGTAATACTGAACACCAAGAGATTCAAACTGCCAAAAATAGGCTATTCAGTATTAAAGATGCTGTGATGTCTATTTCAGTAAAATATATCTGTTTGAATTTTGGTTATGAATCACCTATCAGAAATTAAAAAGTATTGTGAAGATGATGTATCACAGAATTGGCTTTTGTTAAAGAAATATATTAGGTACACAGAAAAATATAAAGGCAATGTTACATAATTAAACACAATAAAACATTTACTTTGAAATATTTCAATGAGAAAGAGAGATAAAGCACCGGAAATATTTTTAGGTAATAATAAAAAAAAAAATACTTATACATTTTTTAATCACCAGTTTTCTATTTTAGAGGACAAAAGTGTAATATATATATATCCAAAGTATTACATACATATAATGGGGATATCAAATATTTCTAAAGGTGTCTTAAGCGTTACTGTTTTAACAATAAATGGATCTGCATCTCCCTCCAGTGGCGAGATATTTTCAGAGCAATATTGCCTTTGCCTCACACACTGTATTCAGTTTTTTTTATGTTTGAAAGGTACATTTAAATTCAGCGTGAACTGTAGAATACAGAAGGCAAGTTAATGTATTTCTAATTTTACATTATATAGCATACACATTTACAAAAACGCATAAACATTAATATTATTCTATGATGCAGTATAGGCAATAAGTTGAAGGCAAAGTGTAAATTTTCAGCAGTTAATGCAAGGCGTAATTATAAAGGCTTTTTAATGTTTTGGACAATTCAAATCTGTTCTGTAAGCATCACTAAATCTAACGCTACACAGCTGTTATTTCTTACAACAGACACTAGGTGGAAGCACAAACACACTGAAATGGCCTGGTAAAATCTTACATAGTACGAGTCAAGTGTAACACAATTACACCAGTCATTGTCATGGATAACCATTTTTCTCTGCTTATACATTATTTATTCTGACTGACTCTGAACTTTTAAAGTATGGACACTATGTCGTTGTGTTTGCCAGGAGTGAGAAACACTGCGTACACGCGCGCGTCATCACGGGGCTGCAGGTTTGGATTCGAGCACAGGTTGTATACCTTGCAGTGAGTTGGCTCCGTTGACCATATTGGCATGAGGCACGCTGCAGGTCTGCAGGATGCGGGTCTGGGAGATGCTGGCAGAGAGCATTTCCTGTGCTGGAGACACACACACATCATTACCACACGCGCGCGCGCAGAAGCTACATCCTGTAATTTTGCGTGTGCTTGTGATGTGCAGTAATGCATATGTACAGAGGAACAATATCACCTGCGTAACTTGTGCGTAACTTGACGTACCTGCCATCATGCCGTAGGTGGTCTGCTGGTTGCCATAGTGACATGGGGGCATTGGATAGTGCAGGCTGGCTGATGCGTTGCCCAAAGCAGAAGTGGACAGGTGCATATGAGAGCGTTTGGACGACTGGACCAGCGGCAGACCTGAGGGGAATAACACTAATATCTGTGAAACATCCTAGATAGATAGATAGATAGATATTGACATCCTCCATTATAATGACACACCTGGAAAGAAGCAAAAATAGCTGTGAAAAAGTTTTTTGCTGTTTCTTTCTTTGAAATTCAGATTTGTTTTATTGCATGACTTTGAACAATGCTACATTTCCAAAGCTTGCAATATGTACAAAAGAAAAAAAGAAAAGAAAAAAAAGGAAAACATTATAACGTAATTTAAACTTAAACAGTGTAACAAATTATAATCTGTTAAAATATGATACCACAGTGTTTAAGGCATGTAATACACTTGTGGTCAAAATTTTACATTCACCTTGCAGAATCTGCAAAATGTTAATTATTTGACCAAAATAATTGATAATAGAATATATTTAGTACTGTCCTGAATAAGTTATTTCACATAAAAGATGTTTACGGTCCGTAACACAAAATAATAGTAGAATTTATAAAAACGACCTTGTTCAAATGTTTACATACACTTGATTGATAATTCTGTGTTTTATCTGGATGATCCATAGCTGTTTGTTTTGTTTTTTTAGTTCATCAGGCCTTTGTTTGTCTTGAACACTTAAACTGACTGCTGTTTATTTAGAGAAATGGAGGTAAACAGAATGAAGTTGCATACAGTTTTATTATTTTGCTTATAAATATATATATTTTTCCATTTAGTACTGCCCTTCAGAACCTGCAGAAATACATACATGTTTCCCAGTAAACAGAATGAGTTCAATATCTGAGCTGTAAATTGAAAAAGTTTTCACCCCCAGTTCTTAATGCATATTTATTTCTTCTGGAGCATCAGAGTGTTTGAACATTCTGTAATAGCTGCACGAGTGCCTGAATTGTCCTCAGAAAAGATGGACCTCAAATGCTTCATATACGTAAAAGCTGCTGGAAAACCAAAGAATTTCTGGGACCTGAAGGATTTTCCTAAAAACAGCACTGTTCAACTATTCAGTACAAACAAGGGACTTACAACTAAAATAAATAAAATAAATAAGCAGTGAATCATCCGCTATAGGGGTAAAAATAACGGTTTCCCTAGTAAAGCTGTACACAAATAGCACTGTGCTCACAAACGCTGCTTTATCAAGCATTACAGACATGAAGAAATTAAAAATGAGGTCAATCGCACCAATAACCGCAGGTTTGTGTCACTCAAAGGAGGTGAAAATGAATCAGTCGACGAATCCTTTGGGAGTCGTTGAGCAAATAAGGTAAAAATAAATGCATATTTAAATGAAGGTGTTTTTTGACCTTGCATGCATGTCAACTGTTGTTGGGGACTCCCCAAAGCAAAATATTCATAACCCATAATAGGGGCACATTAAATTTGTAATAGTGAAGAAGGAAGTGCACCCCCTGTCTAGATCTCTCCTGTCTTAACACACATTATTTCATGAGTTCGTGCTTCCTTATGATAAACAATTAAGCGTATTTGGCGTGCTGTCCAGGGAGCGAGCCGGGAGGTCGGCGAACACCGAGCCCTAGTTGTTTGAATTCTAGCGAGGGCTGAGCTCGGCGTCCGCCTCGAACTCCGCTCGCCCCCCGGTAGGAAGATGCGGAAAGAGGCGGAGAAGGGGTGGAGGAGGGATGCGTTACGAGATGTGGAAGGGAAGGAAACGGGCTTATTTAAGGGGAAGGCTTATGGATTTGATTGGATGAGACGGAATTGGATTGATTAGGAAAAGCGTTTCCAGCCGCGGCTAATCATGCGTACGCGCTCCTCCCGAAATTTGTTTATCAACAGCACTTGTTCTCTGATTAGCTCCTTCTGTGTCTGCCGGTCTCAAAAAAACTTTAGAAAAAAAGATATATGTGCCAAACTGAATGGCACCCGTAGAAACCTGAAAACGTAACATTCGGGGTGTAACGATTCGCGTAAAGTACGATTCATGGTCATTTTCCAAATCACCAAATATTCCCTTGTTAGTGGAGACTTTGGAGTAAGCAGTGCATGTGCGTGTCATTATTTAGTCATTTGCAATGCAATGCGAAGTTTTATACATATTAGTTTTTATATATTAGCATATTTTAAAATATAAAATATATGTTTGTTTCCAACAGTTGTGCTAAGAACAATAAAAAGACATTTTTGACATTAAAACAGCGACATCTGCTGACGCACATCGTGTTGCGTTCGTTATCACGAGAACATCCCAGCTGAAGATAATGAGGTAATTACATCGCTCCCTTTGACAAGAGCATTGCAAATGACTAAATAATGACACGCACGTGCTCTGCTCACTCAAGTCTCTACTAACAAGGGGATAGGGATGATCACGATGACTTGGAAAGTGACATATGATACAAGATCATTACCCCTACCCAACATATAGAAAATCTTCATTCGTGTGACAATGGGCACTTGTTTCATTGACAATTTAGCTTTGAATTTGCAGAAGAAGCACTGCCACATTTCCTGAACCTCATTGCGTCTGTGAAGAGGTGACATTTACACAAATAATTCATTATTGCAGTAATAACGAATACCAGATTGTATAATTCCTTCCTTCATCAGATGCATCTGAAAATAAAATTAAACTCATTTAATGAAGGAAAGCAAGTATGTAAATACAGATAATAGTTCATAATATGCAGAGTGACCTCCGGCTGTCAGAGCCGCACAGAACATTCAATTGAATTTGGTTCAGATCAGAGTAAACCCGTGGGTGGTAATCAAACTCAACAAGTACCGCTACATCTTTCAGAGACCAGCCTCCACTAACACTCATGTCAAGATGATGACCGGCCTTGTTCAGCAGTGCATGCACAAGACTGGCATTGAAATGATGCGATCAACCGTTGATCCCTTGTTAAAAACACCCATTGCTTTATTTAGAGTGCCAGCAGTTAAGTGCTCGGATACACTATATCAGCCACATTATGATAAATAACTTTTCAAACTTCAGATAGCTGTAAACTCTGACATCCCCAGCCACTTTCTGCAGGTGTAAGCGGGGCTGAGTTAACAGAGGGCATATGTGCATGAATAGAAATGCCAAAACATTTCATTTGAGAGTTTTGCATCTTCTGGCTCGGAGCCTGAGTTAAATAGCACAGTTCAGTAATTATGCATAAGAACTATGATTTAATATGGCAAACAATGAGCAGAGATTTGACTCAATTCATTGAGTTTCTGACAAGACTTTCGCTAATGCTCTCTCGCGTGTGAGACAAAACCAGGACAAAATAAGTACGTGATAATTTAGCCATCAACATGTCAAACTAATAATACGTCTGCTTTGATAATTATCTGCGGAGAAGTAACAGCTGTGCAAATTGAGCTGATTAGCCACGTATACATAATTTTGACTTATTTCAACAAATTATTGTTTGTCTCTTCTTGCTCCCTATAATGACTGTGAGAGGTTTCACTAAAACCGTCTGACAAAATATGCGCTACCTTTCAAAAGTTTGGGGCCATGTAAGAGTTAGGTTCAAATATGTACTCTTTAAGTACTTATATGTACCTTTAAGGTACCAAAATAGACCCTTTAGGTACAAACATATACCTTTCAGAAAGGTGTACAAAACATTTCTATTGCAAATAAATGTAGTTGTTTTGAACGTTGTATTCATGCAAGAATCCTGAAATGTATCAGTTTTCAGATAATATTAATCAGCACATCTGTTTTCAACATAATAAATGTTTCTTCATCAGCAAATCAGTGTATGAGAAAGATTATGTGAAACAGAAGACTGGAGTAATGACGCTGAAAATTCAACTTAAAATAAATGTATTTTTTTCTTATTATTATTATTTTACTCAAATAAAGGCAGCCTCGATGATGAAAGAGACTTCTTTAAAGAAAAAAACATTTTACAATCTCACCTGCTTCTCTGATTTGAATTGCAGTAGAATACATGTTTCTTATAAAAAAAAGACATTGTTCAATGTATTATATTTTTGATTTGGTGATATTTCTCCAAAAACATTTCCCCTGGGATATAAAGATGCGATCTCCGGAAAGGTCACTTCCTCAGAGTGAGAGTCAGACAGATTGTGAGTGATGACAGCAGCGATGACTGGAGATAATACCAAATAGTATGTGAACTTTAGGGTCATATAGACTAGGTTGAAAGGACATCCGCTTATAGTCCAGTGTCTCTCTCTTTCATCACCTTGAGCTTGTTCTGTGTTTTCCATAAAAACCTCTAAGGAAAGTTTTCCCAGTGGACAAATGCTGTCAGAGACTGATCTTCACTGAACTTATTTCAGATGCAATGTTTATTTCATTTCGTTTCAGTTGGGGGTTTTCCACTCACTGTTTCATAGAATATTTATTCAGCAAGGATGAATACATTTGCTCAGAGGTGACAGAAAAGTCATTTATAATATAAAAAACACTTCACTAAACTTTCTGTTCATCAAAGATGCAAAGGATGCATTCGATTAATCAACAGTGGCACAAAAGTCATTTATGATGTAAAGAAAAATATTCAGATAAATGCTGTTTTGAACTTTCTATTCATCAAGAACAACAAATTTCACACAAAAGTATTAAGCAGCACTGTTTTGAACAGTCAAAATTATTAGAAATGTTTCTTGAGCAGCAAATCAGCATATTAGCACGATTTCTGAAGGATCATGCGACACTGAAGACTGGAGAAATGATGCTGAAAATTCAGCTTTGAACAAAGGAATAAGTTACTTTTCCAAATATATTAAAGTAGATAACAGTTGGTTTAATTTTGTAATCTTATTTTACTGTTTTAACTGTATTTTTGGTCAAATAATAATAATAATAATAAAATGTATTGGTTTCTTCACGGTTTTTATACATATGTAATTCAATATTATTTCATGTTTCTTAACTTTTTTACAGTTGAAATTTTGATGAAGGTCTGTAATATAGTTGTGCTAATTAAGCATGTTGTCACAAAAAATGTCAAAGTGTGATCAATGAATATTTTAATTTCTCTGCACCGAAGGTGGAATTATTATTATTATTATTATTATTAGCGATGGCAAGTATAAACATTTTACAAACCCCAAACCTTTGAACTGTAGTGTGTGTGCATTTAATTAAATTCGTAACTTTAAATCTATAATTAATTATATTCATTAGTATTGATTGATCATTCTCAACTGGTTTTGTTTCAAAATAAATTAAACATATATATAAACCCATTGCATTGTGATAGAGAAGGAAAACGGACAATTTTGTAAATAAATAAAAGCAGAATTGTACCAGACAAACACATGGAAGAAATACTGAACCAAATATTGCATTAATATCATTGCCAAATGACAGATGGGTTTGCACCAAAATAACAAAACATATAGTAAGCAATTTCCCATGCATTATTGTCTAGCTCTGTACCACTATACAGTTAGGTGCATTTTATTATTAGCATTTAGTATGACTTTTCCCCCTCTTTCTCAGAAGGGAAGCACAGTGTGATCGTCCGAGAGCATGAGACGTACCTGAAGGCACCATGTTGGCGGTGTGGCTGGTGATGGGCAGACAGTCTGCAGCTCCGCTGTGATGATGCATGAGCAGAGGCAGAGCAGCCGGGTCTCCGCTCAGAGCACTGAAGGAATCGCTGCTGCTGCTGAAGGCCTGGCAGGTCATGACTCTAGATGTTCACCTGTGTGCCACGAGCAGGGCGTGTGCAGGTATTTATACTGAGCCCCCTCAGACCCCCTCGTACATGTTAATGAGCTCTTGCTGTTAGCAAACCATGACGGTCCTCTGAGGCAAAGCTCTGGTAATTAGGGCAAAGAGGTGCAATCTGATACTGTCCATTTCCACTTCCAACAAACACCAGCGACAGCTCTGACAAACCACGGCTTATGGGACTTAAGATTAATTAGCCATTGCAGGATGTGTTTACATTTAGCTACATTTTAGATGCAATGAAGGAGTGAGTCTGATTACATAAATATGAAGTTATCATTGAATGTATTATGGGAAAAAAGAAAGATTTATTAAGAGTGCATGAGTATTAACAAAACTACATGGTATTACTACTTTTAAAATATTAAACCATGGTAAAATAGGTTTTGAGAAGCACATTAAATTGTTTATATTTATATAAATAGAATATAATTTTTTTTCAGCATGATTTTAAATAAAATTACACATACACTAGGTTAGCCAAAACAATGATTTGTTGTTTCTTTACATGATTTTTATACATATTCAATTAAATATTTTTTAATGTTTCATAACTGTTTTACAGCTGAAAATATGATAAAGGTCTGTAATGTAGTAATATAGTAAAAAACGTCAAAGTGTAATCAATTAATATTTTAATCATATTTTTAAATAAAAAAAAAATCTATATTTTTTTGTTATGTTTTGTTTTGCCTTCACTAGCTCTAAAAGGAACTACACAAATATGCTTTACTACAAATAAAGCAAAAACATTTCATTTTATCAATTAATGTGAAGTCATAAAAAGGGTGTAGATTAATGTAGAGGAGCTGAAGCATTCACTTTAGATTAAATAAAGCATTTCAAACTGTTGAATGTCAAACTGTTGTAAAAAATCATGTTCAAACACAATTCTTTTTTATTTCTTTAAAAACTAATATACCTGAGTGAGCTGCACTAATGGGGCATGTTGTCACAAAAGATCAGTGTGGGCTCAATAAATATTTTTAAAAAGCAGTGTAATTATTATTATTATTACTATTGTGTTGCTTTTTTAAGACATCAAGATACATGCTTAATTTTCATGAGCCATCACATAATTCTTTTTAAAAGCACAAATATAGTTTATCAATTAAAATAAGGTCATAAAAAGAATAATTAGTGTAACTGAAAATTTTAGATTAATTAAAGCATGTCAAAATGCTGATGAATTACATAATGTCAAACTGTTTGAAATTTCATCTCAAGAATTCTAATACAATTAAAAAAAATATGACAACATGAGTGAGCTGATGTTTATCTTAAACATCTCAAAATACTGCTGTCAGCGTGATATATTTGTGATTCATTTGTTCTCATGAAAGCAGAACAATGTCTCATTTGGTTTGCTGAAACATGATTTGGCTTGATTCCACATGAGCATGAATGTTTACTTGACCGGAGTGTTGCTGGCCATCTGGTCGCTGGACAATTAGTTTGTGTTGTGTGTGTTCTGGCAGATTCATGTGTTTGTTAAAATAAGCTCCAAAAGCCCTTGTCTTGAGACAGAGATGTTGTGACTTGCTTTATTTGTGGTCATCTAAATCACTCTGCTTAGCTGAGCAGGTGCCCATCTGCAGGCTCAGGTACAGCACAATAGTTCACTTCAAGACAACACTGGGAGACTTTGTGTTTGTGCCGGAATGACAAATTAATTGCCTGAAGACTAGTCCCCCTTTGCATACTGAAGAGGATGTGGGGAATATTTCTCAACAGAGTTGTAAATTGTTGCATTGCAGCCTGTATGTTTTCTTTATTTTCTTCAGCCATCTCACAAACAATGGCTGATTAATAAGTATGGCAGAATTGAAATTTTTTAAGGTCTCAGTCATGGATTTGAGTGATGGAAATTCACCATTATACATGAATGTCATGTAATAGTTAACAAAACATTTAATAAAAAATGAGACCTTCCTCAGCTTTCTATCAATCAATCACTTTTATTTATATAGCGCTTTTAACAATACAGATTGTACCAAAGCACTGAATATTATCAAATAGGAGAATAGAGTGATGGTAATGTATAATGACGAGATTAGACTATTTATTTATCAAATGCAGAGATGCTCTCTGTAATCAAAACGACGAAAATCATAAGAAATTAGGTGCCCCCAACTAAGCAAGCCAGAGGCGACAGCGGCAAGGAACCAAAACCCCATCCGTGACAGAATGGGGAAAAAAAACCTTGGGAGAAACCAGGCTTAGTTGGGGCCAGTTCTCCTCTGGCCGGACGCACAGCACCTAATTTCCAGTTCAATTTTAAGCACATGTCAGATTTTGTAAAGGACTTATAGTGTGTGTGTTTGTGTGCATGGTTCCAGTGATCTGTCCACAGGGCTCATCTAGGTGTTTTGGTCTCCGGTGAAGATCATCTCTTTGTGCTGATACACCATCTGATCTGGATACGGACTGAGGAACAGAATAAGAGAGAGACAGACT
>JAUMHE010000056.1:3996361-4016837 GCA_032359235.1 Enteromius mattozi
TAGTAGATATGTAGGTGCAATGTTACTTATAATCAACAGAATACGTTAAAGGGACCATCAAAATAAAGTGAAACCCACTATTTATTTATTTATTTATTTATTGTATGCTAAATTATGGTAAAACCTGGTTAACAAAAAAAAACCTACCAATCTAGGTACTTGTATTTTCCTTTTCAAATGTATAGTAAGCAAGTTTTAAATGATCAAATTCAAATTATTCACTATGCATTAGGAAACATCTATAAATTCAAATCTGAAGTCAGGCAGATCAAGCACGGAGCCCGCGGTCAATAGGAAATTAAGGAAGAGATGGGCCGTTGTTAATTACATTGCTGAACAGCCATTACCCCTGGTTTTCACTCTCACAGTGTGTGATGAAATGCTAAATTTGTAATTCTAAAGTGCTGTAAAACCAAGTTTCTCTTTGACTCTAGACAGGAGCTCGTAGCTTGTGCTTGTTTCATGCACATTAAGTATCTGACTTGGGCTGTGATGAATGTCATCTGCAAGTAAACAGGCCAGAGCTCTGGAGCAAAGCAAGCAGCAGCTCCCAGCCCTAATTCCTTAATTCATTATGCAAACATGATCTATTGCCGAACCCAGTGTACTGATGAATATCAAGAGAACCTTATGTTTAAATCCTGAAACATCTGCTGAGTGGGATCAGTCATTCAGACTTCAATGCATAAACACGCCAAACCGAGCCAATAAAGGTAATTTCATCAGTATATTCAACATCAGCCCTTGTTCTGAAAGGTTAAAGCAGAAAACCAGCTTGCTAGTCACCGCATCAGTCCACAGGGTTTTACCAGTTTTTAGTACACATGATTTCCACTTCTTTGCTCTCATGTAGCTAATGAATTGCATATTTTAAGATTATATAAATGCATTTTTTATTGATGCACTGTATAGCAGTAAAGATACGCTGTCACTCGACCAGTATTTGTACATTATTTACCTCCAAAGGGTGCATATAAGTAGCTATTTAGGTGCTTTTATATTAGTATATTATAATTATGTACTTACATTTAAAATAATTATCAATGAACGTATTGTGTACAATATGCATGTTTTTACATTGTACTTACATATTTAAAAAAAAATACCTATATTACACTGTTTATCCATGCCTTACACCTTAACTTACCCTTAACCTACCCATATCACCAAACCTGTGCTTAACCTTACCCGTATCCCCCCTCAATAGCAGCAAAAGTGTTTTGCAATATAATATGAACACAATAAGTACATTGTAGTTATTTTTTGATGCAAGTACATAGTTAATGCCACCTAATATAAAGCGTGACCCATTTTAGTACCTAAAGCGTTCATATTAGTACTTTAATGGTACATTTTTGTACTTTTTGAGAAGGAACACCCCGGTGACAGCTTTTGTGCCTTTTTTTCTGAGCCATTAAGACATTGCAAAACATGGGCGGGTTTATTAAAAATTATTATTGTTATTTTTATTTATAAATTATTTCCAGCTGTGTATTTTGCATAATATGGTTTGGTATAATATTACTGTTCATACAAATGTATTTTCACTAATAGGGCCTTTTACTAAATCCAGATGTAAAACAAAAGAGCACAAAGATAAACATGCTGACTCATTGAATAAAGTGACTTATTATTTTATACAAAATGGGGAAAAAAGTACCTACCTTTTAAGTAGAACCTGACTTTTTGTTCTCTCTGTATATTTTTCCAATGGCCCAAAAGCATCCAAAAGCATCCATCGGTACGACTGAACTGTGCTGAACTCGCCCAAGGCATTGCATTGATCATTTCTAAAAAACAATTTTTAAAATAAATGTGATGTTTTTAGCGGAGCTCCACCTGTATGAAACTCTCTCTCTCTCAGCCTCACATCTTCATCAACCGTGAACGTCGGGTTGTGAAGTTTTAAATGTTTACTTATGCAGCTTCCAAATGCTTCATTCATACCTTCTCCATTTTCATCATGTGTCCAGTCTGTACACTTTACAGCATTCGGCTCTAATTATTGATATTTATGAGTCAATAGCAAGTCAGCCTTGAAATAACGATCAATTTCATTCACAATTTCCTGTAAATATTTCACCTGCTGATGCATTTTCATAACGTGCACTGAAGAAATACATATTTTGTATTTTTTATGATAATGAGCAAAATCAGTGCATATGTAATGCGATGAATGGTGACAAGGATGAAATTCACAGCAAAATCGATTACATCCACATCGTCTGCCGACGTAAGATGGAAACATTTAGAAATTGTTGGTAACTAAGCAACAGGCTGAGCAAGGAATGCTTGCTGCTGTGGACGGAAGATACACTCTGCATATCATGCTGCTGTCTACCAAAGCACACTAGATAGTAACCAATCTGCATTTTATTTGTTATTCTTAGAATTGTTCCTCTTTAAGGAGTGGACAAAAATAACCGTGACAGGTATTTATAATGCACCGGGTTTTTCCGAATGTAAAATTTGAAAAAATCTGTCATTTATCCAGAAAATGTCTTGTTAGGGTAGATGACCTTCAGAGACAGACAGCAGGTAAAAGTGGTTCAGTCACAGTAATAAAGGCTTTCCCAGACAATGTCTACTTGTAAACCTTAAAAGGATACTTCAGCACAGAACAATGGCCTTTCATGTCCTTCAGAAGATTCAGAGCACTCAACAACAGCCACAGAAAGGACCTCAATTCACTGACAAACACGTCTGCTGTTGATAGTTGCTGTTATTTCTTACTATGTATACGGACTGACTTATTTTGGTGGAGTCATTTAGAAGAAAGAGTCTCACACACTGAGATACAGTTGAGGATCTTTACAATCATAGGTGTATCTGCATGTGCAAGACCAAAATCTGTTTGTGTGGATTACCTTAATATTTCATTTCAAGAATTGTTAATATCAGAGGCCACCTTTTTTTTTTTAAGGGGCACCATGGCAGTCCAGGATGACATGGAGCTGCAGTCGAGATAAGATATGAGCAAAGAAAAGAACACTTTTAAATAACTTAGTAGTTCTTCATATACTGCAAGTGTAAGATGTGTTACTGGTCACAGATTCTGTGAAGGGGAGAAAGGTTCAAAGGCCAAACCATACAGGTATATGAGGTATATACAGGTATGTACAAATATGTTTTTAAATAAATACATTTGGTTACTCTTTATTTTGATAGTCCACTTTAGACATATAAGACTTTGTAACTACATGTCAACAAATTCTCATTAATTTGCTGGCTACTACTTATAAATTACATGTCTACTAACTCTCAGAGTATGCTGTTAGGCTATAGGTTTGGGGTTAGTAGAATATACTTCAAAAGTTTCCAATAGTCAGTATGTTGTGGACCCATCAAAATAAAGTATTAGAAGATATTAAGCAGACAGTCTACTATTTATTATATCCAAAATCCAAAATAAAAGTTTACCTAATCTCTCTGTGTGTACTGTGTATATTTATTGCTTAAAAATGTTTTGAAAATATTAATATTTATTTACATGTATATATTTATATTCATATAATTTATATTATATTCAAATATAATTAATACATAGCTGTAACATTTTTTTCAATATATACATGCATGTGGGTGTATTTCAATATATATATATATATATATATATATATATATATATTAAATGTACACAGTGCGCATATATTATGTAAACAAAAACTTTGATTTTGGATGTGATTAATCATGATTAATTGCTTGACAGCACTACTTTCTTTACTTTTTAAAAAAATGAAAACTAGTGTAGAAAATAAATTTATTCAGAAATCACTTGTACATTTTACAGTTTATTGAACACATTGAATATAATGTGCAATCATAAAAACTTAAATAGTACGTTTTATAGCAAGTTTTATGTACTGTGATCCATTTGCAGCATTTATTAAGGATAGTCGTACAGTATGATGGGAAATGGAGTCCAAATGACCGGTTAATATTCTGGTGAGGGTTCCCTCTGGCGATCCGGATGGAGCACGGTGGGAACCCCCATTATGACATGTATAGTGTTTTTAAGACTTTATTTTGCATCTAATTAATGTTTATTGCATTATTTTAGTGTCACATGTGTTACCATGATAGTGTTTAATATTTGTGTGAATGTGTACCTTCTATATTAGCATTTAGTTGATTTATTGTGTGATTTTTCTCATCACCACCTTGTTTTTGGTGGTTGTTAATGAAATGCAGTGTATTAATTACATTTAAATTTAAGTGCAATCTATCAAAACCTAAAACTGTACAAAAGTACAGCATCACCCTATATGGTACCACTTCATATTGTGTTCCTAATAACTGTGTACTTACATAGTAACAGGATGAGTATGTAGTATGTAACTACAGGGTAAGTACACATTGGTTACATAGTATCTAAAGCTGTAACTACTATATTTCTGTAACTACACACATGTAACAACCATCAGAACGGTGTGTGTAAGTACTAATGTGTAACAAGACATTGGTAACAACACTTTTTTCACTTCACTAAGTATTCGTGTAACAGGAATTTTGCAACTACATTTTGTAACAACAATATGTATCAGAGTAATTGGCACAGGGGGTAGAGATGGGTATGTTTAGGGATATGTAAAGTGGGAGGAGTTGAATATGGAGTTGGTGGAGTTGGTGCACCACTGTATTAGCAGTGTACTTACATGGTACTTAATATAAATACTTAATATAAAGTGTAACATTCTGGACTCCAACCATGATTTTTATGTAAAGCCGCTAATTTACGTGCCGCTGATGTGTAACATCAGAGTAATTACATTGTAATTACATATGGTTAATCCATAGGAATTGTTTACTTAATATAAAATATAACACTTCCGTTACCAAAAAGTGCTGTTAGTCCTGTTACACATTTGTACTTTCATTACCATAAAGTGTTATTACCAATGTCCTGTTTGTCTCGAAGCACAGAACAAAAGAGTCATTTGCAGTAAAACATTTAATGAACTCCAAAAAACACCAAAAATCCACAGAGCAACATCAAAATCCACAGAAGCAGAACATAGAGTACACAGACAACACTTCAGCAACTAAATACAAACAAACCAGAGAATATATAGTGTAGGGCTAATGAGATAATTACAAACAGATGGGAGTGATCAAACAGCTGAGGACAATGACAATCAGGGGTGCACGAAGGTATGTGAGACGCAGTCCAGAACATACAACAAAACTACAAAAAGGAGCTCTCTGGTGGCTGTCCAGGGCATGACAGCCACCTACTGTGACACTATCCCCCTCCTAAGAAGCGGCTTCCAGACACTCCACAAAGTCTTTAAAGTGTTCAGGAGGGAAGTGGAATGGAGGCGGATCAGGGTGAGGGATGGTGGGCGAGGTCCATGTAACGGGAGAGGGACCCGTAAGAATAGCAGCCAGGGCGGGGCCGGCAGTGCAGGGGGCCAAGGGGAAGCTGGCAGTGCAGGAGGCCAGTGCAGGAGTAGATTCAGGAATGGATTTTATCAACTCACAGACTGGGGCAGGCTCTGGGGCAGACTTTGAAAGCTCCCTGACTGGATTTGGTTCTGGGATGGGCTCACAGACTGGATCTGGCTCTTGGTCGGACTCAGAGGATTCTGAACTGGATCTGGCTCAGAGGATTCTGGGGCTGGATCCAGCTCTGGATCGGGCTCAGAGGATTCAGAGGCTGGATCTGGCTCAGAGGATTCTTGGACTGGATCTGGCTCTGGATCAGGCTCAGAAGATTCTGGGACTGGAGACTGGAGTGAGCTCTGGAGCGGACTCTGGGGGTTCCCGGACTGGAGTGGGCTCGAAAGATTCCCGAACTGAAGCGGGCTGTAGAGAAGACTATAGGGGTTCCCGGACTGGAGCGGGCTCTGCAGGTTCCCGGACTGGAGCAGGCTCTGGAGTGCACTCCGTAGGCTCACGGACTAAAGCGAACTCTGGAATAAACTCTGAGGGCTCTTGGACTAGAGTGGATTCAGGGTTGGACTCTGAGGATTCCTGAACTGGAGTGGGTTCTGGAATGGACTTAGAACATTCCTGTCCTGGAGCAGACTTTGGAGTGGACTCCTTAGGCTTATGGACTGGAGTGGACTCTGGAGTGGACTCCTTAGGCTCATGAACTGGAGTGGGCTCTGGAGTGGACTCCTTAGGCTCATGGACTGGAGTGGGCTCTGGAGTGGACTCTGGAGTGGTAATATCCTTGATCTGTGGAAAAGTGGAAAAGGTGCAATAGCATAAAATGTGCATCAAAACATCAAAATGCGGAGAAGCAGGACACGGAGAACACAGACAACACTTCAGCAACTAAATAAAAACAAACCAGAGAATACATAGGGTAGGGCTAATGAGATAATTACAAACAGATGGAAGTGATCAAACAGCTGGTGACAATGACAATCAGGGGTGCACGAAGGTATGGGAGACGCAGTCCAGAACATACAACAAAACTACAGGGCATGACAGCCACCTACTGAGACACTGTTACACATTTTAACTTACACATACCATTCTGAGGATTGTAACATGTGTGTAGTTATTATAGCTGTACTTACACTGTGGTTACATACTACATACACATCTAGTTACAATAGAAGTACACAGTCATAACCCTAACCCCAACCATACAGTCTTTCTTTCTTTCTTTCTTGTCTTTTTATAGTGTACAACATTTTAGACAAATGATTTTTACCTACAAAAATAACCATGCAACTTTGTCCTGCAACTTTTTTTTTTTTTGGTGGGTATGAGTCATGATGGGGCCATTTGAATGGGTCTGATGCTTTTGGTAAATATTGACAGTTCCCCCTAGGGCTCAGTCAGAAGCTGTCATACCGTTGTGGGTCTGACACATCCTCATCTCCTATTCACTGTGCAGCACACTCATTTACCTAGCATCTGTGTTTCCAGCCCAGATAATAATTAGCTTCACTTTTCGTTTTAGATGACAAATGCTAATCAGCCAAGGCAAGAGTTTAAGGTTAGAAAGCAAGCCTTTTTTGCAATCCAAAATCAAAATAATGAACGGATGAAATCTACCTAAAAAAAAGAGACTAATAAACATTCAGACTTTCAATATTCTCCCACAGTTAAAATGGTAACCAGATGGCATTTCCATCACCATTTAAGGACAGTATTGTCTGATCAGTGGCTTTGATGCAGCCTTTGCAGATAAAAGTGCCACAGCAAATGATAGGCTACTGCTGGTCCTTTAATATGAGCCTGGAGGTTGAGATCAAACAGGCCGCGATGAAAGTGGCCTGACGCTATCTTACTGGACAAAAATTCAAGATTAACTACAGCAGGCTCATAGAAGTTCACCTTAATCTTTTGGATTCTGGGACACTTCATTGATATAACGCTATACAGAGTGTTATCAAAGGATAATGTGAAGTGTCCTTGTACAAGAGCCGTAATTGTCCGCTTAAGAGCAGATGTCATTTTGACTGTTTAAGCTTTGTTGGGACTAACACAACTGGCTCGCTCCTCATCCCCATTCAAAGCAGACACTCTGGGGTTTATTTAATACAAGTGTCTAGAACGTCACTTTAAGTTAAGAGTTTCATTGTAGGGTGTGACCAAAGAGAACGGCAGACACATTATAGTAATAGATCCACAAGAGCCCAAGCGGCAGCTCCATTTGAAAGTCAGCATGTGCAATGCATCAGTTGACGTCAGTTTCCTTAGTGTGCTTTCAAACGAGCTCTAAAAAAGCTCTAGTAACAAGTGCGAGTAACAGGGAACGTTCTCAGAACTTTGGCTAATGTTCTGGTAGGGTTCTCTAAAAGTTTCTTCAAGTAACGTTAATAGAATGTTTGTTCAGCATTACCTGCACTCTGTCTCAATATGCCTACTTCCATACTAAATAATAGGTATGCAGCAATAGGTGAAAAGTACCTGATGACCTGATATTTCTGCCAAGATTTTGAAGTGTGCATTCGATGGACCATGAGGCACCTGAGGTTGGCGGGTCACATGATGAAATGTTTCCATTCAAAGTTGCGAATTTAACTTGTGCGCAAAACTGGAACATCCAGCCCAGTCTCACAGCAATTCATACATATTTTATGAGGTGGCTAATTTGTACAAATTCATATGAACTCACAAATTCATACATTTTAGCTAAATCGTACGTATTTTATGAGTTGCCAATTCGTATGAATTAGTGCGAATGACCTAGACCTAATCCCGCCCCTAAACCTACCCATCACTGGGGTTTAGACAAATCATACAAAATCATACGAGTGAGGTCTTATGAATTCACACGAATTGGCCGGAATTTGGCACCTCGTACGTATACGTATGAATTGGTCATGAGACAGCGTTAGAACATCACATAAAACATTTGCGAACAAAGCACCTTTTCCATCCAATGAGTCAAAGAGAACAAAATCGTCACTTCCTGGTAAAATGGCACTAAATACCACTAAATAAAAGCAGGGCTGGGCAATATATCACACGATATATTCATGCGCATCTTGTCAGTAAAGCCGGTTCTTTGATTAGCGGTAAATCTCCATCACCTGTTTTCAAATGGAGCTGTTTTCAAATCACTGACAAGCTATGCAATATCGCGTTCAGTATCGCAAAAGAATCACCCAGCGAAACTGATGCGCATGAATGTATCGTGCAATATTGCCCAGCCCTAGTTAAAAAGTCCATCCCTGTTGTCCTCTCACATCATAATTCACTGTTTTGCACTGCATTCACTTGTAAACATTTCTTGATGTTCACATATCTCTCTCCTGATACAGATGAGTGACTTTTTACACCTGAGAAAGCAATATTATTAATAGAGGACTTTGATATTTTGACTAGAAGCAAATGAACGCCTTTTTTTGAAAATAGGCTTATTTTCCAACTCCCCAAGAGTTAAACAGTTGAGTTTTACCATTTTTGAATCCATTCACCTAATCTCTGGGTCTGGTGGTAGCACTCTATCATCAGCTTAGCATAGATCATTGAATCTGATTAGACCAGTAGCATATAGCTCAAAAACGACCAAAGAGTTTTGATATTTTTCCTATTCAAAACTTGACTCGACCGACTGAAAATTAACACTTTTCTGGGTGATTTTCTAGGATTTTCCAGGCTGATATGGCTAGGAACTATATTCTCAAATTGGCTTAATAATAAAGGAACTTCACTGTTGTACCATGGCTGTATCAGGTGTAATGATATTATGCTGCTAGAATGCTGGGGACTATTTTCAGGTGCTGCATAATATCATTACGGCTGTTTTACTCATGGTACAGCAGTGAAGTTCCTTGATTATTATGCCAGATTGAGCGTATAGCTCCTAGTTATATCACCCTAGAAAATCATTTTTCATCGTCTTAGTACACAATGTATCTAAACTATAGCTGTTTGATTTCTGACGGCACCCATTCACTACAGTGAGCAAGTGATGTAATGCTTACTTTCTCCAAAACTGTTCCTATGAAGAAACAAGCTCATTTACATCTTGAATTTCTATTTAATGAATTATTTGTTTAAAAACAAAACTTCAAAAATTTATGTGAATGAAAAAGGAAAAAAATCCCAAGTACTCATCATCCACCTCTTTAACTCTTATTCACTGCAAATTCAATACTGTATGCAATGAGCTGCTGACAAGTGAATATTGTATCTGCATTAACGACACATCTAAAGTAGACGTTTGAGAATAAAAGACGCTTGCTGCAATTTTCTCCTTGAATTCAGCAATGCAGTCAATACTAATGTCGTTATCGCAGTATTCATACGGCTGTAACCTCAGTGAAGGCACAAACTGTGATGTCTCACAAGACTAATGGCAGAGGCTAAAGAGGAAAGTCTTTGGTGACAGGCTGTTAGTGGGAGATAAAAGACTGATACAGATACTCGGGCAGCTAGATCATTTCATGGCTCTTTAACCACCAGGACAAAAATCAGATGACTTCATATAAAGCTCTGTGAAATGAAGGACAGAGTGTAAAAGAAAGGAAAGATGCAGACAGAATGGGACAGACAGGGTACCAGGAACAGACTGATTGGCGAACAGAGAGATGAGGAGAGTTTTCTGGCTGTAATGAACAAAAATCAGCAGCTGTGTGGAAACCCGTGGTCACATTTCTTTTCAGTCCATCTGTTTCTCATCTGCTCGTCGCTGTTTAAAACTTGTGCATAATGTTGTTTCACGGAGCCCACACACTGCATTCGAAGCGTTACTCATCTACAGATTATTCAGTGTTTATCCTTAAATGATTTTAGCATATTTCCTTTAAACTATGGATCAGTGCTCCCAAAACACAAACACTACACAGCTTTCATAAACAGATTGTACATTGTTGTGGTGTGCCTTTTTAATCCTAGACTTAAGATTTATAAATTAGATTTTTTTACAAAATAATAAACTTAATGTAATACATATAATTTGACAGAAACAGGTATATATAATATTAATAATAAAATGGATGTGTTTTATCTATATCTACATTTATCTATCTATCTATCTATCTATCTAATCTGTAAAGAACAGTCTCATGTCAGTATTTCCTTTTAATAAATGACAGAGGTACTTCTTTATTCAGTGGAACTGAACTGTTTTGCTAAATTAAGAGTTTCTTGGTCAGGTTGATTGTTTAGAGCGAACTGACCATAGTTTGGAGAGATGTATATAATCAATTGAGTAAAAGTGCAATCTTCTGTGTCATTAATTAATGTCTACCAGCAACTAAAACATGGGAATGTAAAGCAGATGCTAGAAGCAGCTTCAGTGTTACGCACTGCCTGCACGCCACGCAAAGAAATGTACTAACCTTAACACCTCTGGAATTGCTGCACATTTGCTGCAAGCTTTTAATTATAGTAATTCCAAACTATTTGCAGCTTGGGAATGGTTGCACAGAGAAAATAATGAGTGGCTCAAGATAAACATTATTACATGAACGGTATGGCTGGGAAATCTTGAAATCTGTAAATTGCAGTGCTGTGTAGCGCATGTATAACATCCTCATTAGCAAAGCTCTGCGGAATTCTGTTCTAATCACACTTTGCTAAGAAAATGTCTGAGGAAAGCATCAGCGTATGCTGGCACCGCAGTGAATTTTAAGTCTAATTAAGCATTGCTGTCACTTCCTTGGGGGAGACAAACAAAGGCCACTGGATCTTCCAGCGGGTTTCATAAAGATGCTCTGGGACCTGAAGCAGGAGCTCTCATTAAAATAAATAAATAAATAAACATCATTCTGATTTCAGCCAAGAGGCTGGTCAACTCTGAAATACATAATAGTTGTTTATCTAACCATTATTTATGATTATATTATGCTGTGTTGAATTCATTATACATCACTATTAAAATGCTGCAATACAGTACATGCCTCATTTGCCTCATGTGCCAATTTTCATTCAGATCTGCTAGCTTTTCCATTCAGTCAAAAATAACTTTCATGACTTTTTATGAATAACACAGTTCCTGTTTTCCACATTTTTTTCATTTGATTCATATCTGTTAATAATATGAATGCTTTTTTAATTAAACTTTTTGAATATTTCTCAACGTTTTTTTTTTTTTTTAATGTCCACGTTTTATTATGTTTTTAATCTACAAAATGTTTTATAAATACCACATTCTTCCACATGCTTTTCATGACTAAGACAGTCACATAATTACACAATATTAATATGTTCAATAAAACTTACAATTATAATCTTTCAGAATTTATTAATAGCATTTTTAATAAAATTAATTGTTATTAATTTCTTAAGCCATTGTTTTATTTATTTCAAAATAAGGTTATTAATTTATATATATATATATATATTAAAATCATTTTTTTTCTTGGGTTACCAGTGAATTTTATTTTACACTAATGAATATATTGCTACTGAATTATGATATATGGCCTACACATCTCAATATTTCCTCATCCCCAATATTTATTTGCTATAAATTAATGTTGTTTGGAAAGCAACAAAGACTTTTTACTAAACTGTTCATAACTAAATTAATGTCAAATGTCACTGTTTTTACACCCTGTCCCACTATGAGTGATGTGAAAAAACATAAACATTGGTTCAAAATTGTGACTTTTTTTAAATTAACTCTATGCTTTTAAAATAATTGTTAGCTACTGTACCCCTGCAGCTCATTTGTAATTGGTTAAACTGATAGTCTCCCCATTAAAATTATTTCTAATTTCTGTGTATAAAGGCAAAACCTAATAAGAAATTTTGAATTCTAGTCTCAACAAGCCCTCCAGCTGCTGTCAGTCTGTCCTCAAAGGAACTGTGAAATAGAGCAGTGTCTCAAAGAGTGCCACGTCTTTGATTCACTGAGCTGAATGATTTATGATTTTAATATTTTCTTTTTTTTAAATCTGACAGTTTCCTCCCAAAGACCTCCCGAAAAGCGTGATGTTTGAGAAGAGTGTTTCAGACAGTTTTTTAGCCAAAAATTTTAAAAGAAACAGCAATGCTTTAGATACCAAACTGGCACAATCATTAGCTTTAATTGCGAGTTATAATGCCTAAGGTTCCTATGTGAGCTCTGTTAATTTCCCATTGAAGCAGAACATGAAGATCATTCAAAGTGCAAATGACCAACTGGGATTTTTATTGTAATATTGTCAAAAGGAGAGCCAGAATGGACTGTAATTGTAAAAGCGGAAATCACACATAATGTGATACAGTGCAATTACGCCAAGTGATTATGCCCTGGTCATTTTTATGGCTATTTCCACTTGGATAGCCTATTAGAAATAACAATGGCACTGACCATTTGATTTCAGCATTTCATACATTTACATGTCTGGCCATTTTATGAAAATATATATGCAACATAACATCAGCCAAACTAAAAAATCCCCTCACTTATGTACTGTCTGTAAGGTGTCAGTTTGTATGATTTAATGATCTGTAAAAATAACATACATGAATGAAGAACGAGAAGGTCATATTAGTCCATTGAAATAAATAATTCATAATTTTATTGTTCATGTCACTGGCTGTACAGAACTGCACCACATGTTTTTATTATGACTGAGCCAAAAAAAAAGCTACCTTCATTGCTATCTATTATTAAAGCAACAGCTCACCCAAAATGACAATGCTGTCATCATTTATCTACCATTGTGTCATTCCAAACCTAATCCATAAAACACAAAATGAGATTTTAGACTGACGTGCTGCTTCTCTTCATGCTGTGAATATCTCTAAAACAAAGTCAATCACAACATTTCAAGTCTTTGGAAGTTAATTTATGCCATAATTCATCAATTATCTTGCCTTAAATGTTGTTTTGACATATTAATCACCATTTCTTTCTGAAAAGAGCATCTTAGGCCTTCAGCAAAACATCTTCTTTTGTGTTCCCTGGAGGAAAGACATTAAAAAGGGTTTGAAATGAAATGAGGGTGAGTAAATTATTCATTTTTAAGAACTATCCTTTTAAATGTAATGAGTATTAGATGGTTAGATGTATGTTAGCCATAATCCCAGGGTCAGTTTAATTATGATTTGGAGGCTGAATGAAATAGGACAGAGTCACATAATATGCACTTCTTGACTAGGGCAGTCAACATTAATCAATGACTGTCAGTGTCACAGTAGGTTGTGCATATCTAATTAAAAAGCTAAAATAAACTCTCATTAGTAAACAGGAGGCACTGATTTGACGTTGCTTGTGAAAACACACCTGGTGGCTCAGATAATCAGCCTCCTCATTCCCTAGCTTGTTGGAATTGAATTCTTTGACATTTTAATTCATCTTGAGTGTTATTTTACTGGGCTTATCAAGTGTGCTTATTTCCCCATTGTCCTAAAGCAGGGCTGCGGTAGCCACTGCTTTGCGCTTCAACCTCGTGCTACTTTCATCAAATAAAACCTACAGTGTTTGACAAAGATATATGAGAGATTATGATATAATGCGGTGGCACGCGAGTACAGTTTGCGTATGAACTAAATCCTGTACAGGCTTCTGCAAACACCATCTGTTAATACATTAGCACAAGTTATTAGTAATATTTTTATGTTCAAGGAACTGCAACAAAAAGGAAAAGGTCAGTTGCTGTTTAAAAGAATTTAAGCAAATTCATTGCAATTTCACTAAAATAATATTTCATGAGTTCGTACTTACTGGTAAGTAATAAAATACAAAGCGTGTTTGGCGTGCTGTCCAGGCAGAGGGCTCAGAGCTCAGCGGACTCGTGAAATGGCACGCTTGCATCAACCATGGATCAACATATCAGTTTTCGGGTAGGTTTAGGGTTGGATTTGGTGTAGGGTCCACGGATATTTAGTGTAATAAAAACACAGCAATACGTACTTATATCAACATAATAAAAATGTACCAGGGTTCACGTATTGAACTTGTGTTTTAGCGCCACTCAGTGAGCATTTCTCTTTGAAACTGTAGCGAAACATGCTGTAAGGTACGTAAAAATGGTTTTGCACAATAAGTGCACAGAAGTACGTATTTTTATGAGACCAGGTTGCTCTAATCAGAGAAAATGTCTAACCAGAATGCACTGTCCAACCCTGAGCTCACACCACTGGAGTCAAAGGTTGCCTCTCAAATGCTAGGCTGCATCTCAGTAAGGATGAATAACTCACCTTTGAAGGCCGCCTTCATTTTGTTTCCTTTATTCTGGGTATGTTGAAGAATGCATCAAGTGCATCCTTCGCATTACTCCAATCACTCACAATCCTTCGCACACATTCCAATTTATGAAAATAAGTCGCACTGATCTTGCCCAAATTCATTATAAAATGCAAAGCAATAAATTTTTGTTTTCTTTTGTGTTGTGGTAAGGTTAATCATATAACGCTAAACTGACATGCAATTCTCATTCACTGGAGTGCAACATCAGACAGTCACTTATAATAAAGGTTTTTAAAAAGTATTTTTTCCAAAACAAATCTTTAAACAGTATTTATGCATCATGACTAAAGTAGCAGAAACCTTTATGTCATGCAGATATACCTAACAGTCTCATTCTAGCATTTAAGATTACACTCTCAGAAAAAAAAGTAATAATAAGTTTAATTTATGTATCACTTTTCCAGAGCTTAAAGCACTTTACAAATATAACATAAAAAATTGGGCACCCATCTTCTCTGCTGTCGTGTGGTCAGGCACAACAAAGAGAACAATATATTAATAGCATCCCTAGAGACACAGTGTTTAACACTGTTCATATTTTTTAAGGAAAATCACTGTACGGTATGAATCTCATCCTTTAATATTAAGCTGAGATTGGAGAAAGCATTTCCACATCAAGAAAACACTTCACCTTTATATTCAGTGACTTTATGATTGCCAAATTTTTTTAGATTGACTTTCAACAGGTTTGTTTTTACTTTTTTTTTCCAGCAGCCAAAACAATAAATTGATTTTCCACCATCCAAGGAATTCCTCCATAAACCTGTATATCAAAACCAGTACATTTTGCACCTCACTCAAACCATTTTAACCATATTGCAAAAACCGTGTGTCATCAGGGAAATGGTTTCTCAGCATATACCAAAAGAGAAAATGTGTCCATTGTTCAGAGTTAGCATGATTTGCATGAGCGTGCTGCACTATGCAACAGTTCCCGAATACTTGTCACAAAACTAAGGGCTTAACAAGGATGAAAGAACCGACTTCAGAGAGAGAGAAAGTATTCCCCGAACTCTGGGTCTGAAAATGCCTCAATACCTGACAAAAACAGTAAGGGGAAGAGAAATGATCAAAACACATCTGTGGCTGGCTGCACAACGCATGCTTCTGTATTAGCAATTGACTTTATTGAGACAGAGCCACCAGCAGGTGGCTGAAACAGAAAAGAAATCTCCTTTATCCAAAATAAGCTGTTTTGTTGCTGCTGCTGCAGTTCTCTTTAAGAATATCAGGCAGCTTTGGTGAGAACACTAATAGACTGACAACTACAGTGAGTAATTGTGTATTTATGCTTAAAAAACCTTCACTTTTATAAGGAGACATTATTCTAGCAACTTTTATCCTATACTATCAAAATGTGAGTCTTGTGCCATCCATCTCTTTACACCAGGCTAAAAATAGTTTGCCCTCACGTCATTTCAAACCTGCATTATTTTCTGCTTGAAAACAAAAGGAAGGTTTTTTTCCCCTTTTTTTCTCTGCATGTCCAATCTGTGATGTTTTGGTGGTGCAAGGATAAATGTTTTATGGTAATGTTTTCCTATGAGATTTTCTGGGGAAGGATGCAAAGTTTATTCAATAGGTCCATTTTACCACCATCTGTTCTGTTTTTTTTTGTTTGTTTGTTTTTTTGAACAAAAGAGGGCACATGTTATATGAATGGAGGATGTTTTCTTAAAAATATAAACAATACACTACATAACATCAAGACCAAAAACAATTCTTGAAGTCTCGAACATTGTGGGGATTTTAATTTATTTTATTTTATTTTATTTTTTGAATGGGGAATAATTTAAAAGCACTTAAATAATTCAAGATTTAAAGGGATTTAGAGAAGAAAGGTAAATACAACCTTTAAAAATGGAAAATGTATTATAAAGTAAGGAATAGACATCACTGGATGTTGCTGTTGGTTGTTTCACATTTGTATCATAAAACAGTTGTCAAATATCAAATGTTTCTATTAATATATTACTTTACACTCTTGATTTGTTAAAACTTAAGAGTCATTCAACTTCTGTGAACAGTGAAGTCTGGCTTCTTTGATTGGATTGGTCATCTCAAACATGTTGAAATTTCTAAATATTGGGTATATTCCTCCAACTCAGTGTCTGGTGGTTATGGGCTTGCATTACATGCTCTTTAAAATGAAAATGTTGCACTACTGAGCTCGCATTAGAGGTGATTAGAATTAGGCAAAGGCCAAATGCTCATGGAGATGGCTGGGAATGCGAGACAGGGAGAGTCATTCTCTGGATGTTTTTGGAAACTGCTCATTTAATTGGAGACATTTTACAGTTTACCACAAGCTAAAGAGGGAGGATGAGACCAATTTACTCATGAAAAGGGCCTTACTGTTGCATGCACAAAGAAAGTCAAAGGCCACTGACAGTGACAGTCTGACCTTTTCAGCATCTACAGCTCGACTAATTAAATTCACAAACCTTCATTTTTTGCTTTTTCTCCATCGTCTGGAAGGCAGCTTGGCTGTTAAAACATGCTGATTCTAGTTTACTCACATATTCTAGACACTGGGTGAATGGAAACATGTGCGAAATATGTACATATCTGAAAGGGAACTGTATTCCTATGCGTCATGTAAATCTCGCAAGCAAATCACATTTAGCTTCTCTCTTCGTCTGACTAAAAAAGTAGGTCACTTAACTATGAAAAAACTAAAGTTCGTTATCTAGAAGCCACAAAGGTGACATCCACTTCAAATAATAGATCATTCATTTTATTTCAAAGGCAAACTTATCTTCACTGATTTAAAAAAAGAAAGTGATATGAGGAATTAAAATTCCATTGATCTTTTGAGATAAAAGACTTAAATTGTCCTTTGGATACACATTCAGAACTCTTTAGATTCAGAAACTTGCTTTGCACTTAAAGAAAAAAAAAAAAGGTTGCGCTTTATATTAGGTGGCCTACTATGTACTTGCATCAAAAAAATAAGTGCAGTGTACTTATTGTGGTCATATTGTATTGCAAAACAGTTTTGCTGCTATTGAGGTGGGATACGGGTAAGGTTAGGGACAGGTTTGGTGGTATGGGTAGGTTTAAGGGTGGGTTAAGGTGTAAGAGATGGGTTAACACTGTAATTATAAATTTAATTACAGATATTTTTAAAAAATACAAGCACAATGTAAAAACGTATGTACACAACAAATGCATTGTACCAAATGACTCATTTAAATGTAAGTACATAGTTAATGCCACCAAAACTGTACTGAAACAGTAAAGCGAATTACAGCTGTTTTTGCTCCTAGAGAGCACTCCAAAAAAACCCATTCAATAATAAAATTGTGTGATGTGATTCCTGTAGACTGTTCATGAGTTTATAATAAAATATCTTTTTTAATCCTCAAGATGCCTTGCGTTATTTTGTATCCTTTCCATTTGCACTGCTGTTTCATTACAAACACAAGCATGTCTCATTAGAAAGACATTACTGAGGCACATATTAATGTAAACTTGTGAAAATGCATTGGAAGGGAGTCTGTGAAAGCACATTTGGTAATGCTGATATTTATTCCGAGGAGTGATTGTGTTTTTGCTACATCTCTGAGTGATGACAAAAAATTGTTTCAAATCTAGTTGTTTTCTATTGTTGCTGTTAGTTTGTGTTTTCCAAAATATAAATAATAAGGTGGTGCAAAATAAATTCGTTTCCGACAGTATTTGCCTTACCCTGACCTGTTTCACTATGCTGTTATTAATGATACTTAATGATACTATAATTTAGATCTGTCAGGACGGATTTCGCGGGAATCTGTGAATGCTACTTCAGTTGCAAAATTCATATTTGCATTTATTTCATATAACAACAAAATGGGTGGTGCTACTTCTAATAATATGAATATTTATATCTCTCTTTTTTTATTTTTGTTTTGTAAAGCACATAAAGTAAAGCCTCCTGAATATTTAATATTGCGAGAGAGAGAGAGAGCTGGCAGTGATGCATAACAGATAGCGATTACACTAACTGCATTTACCTGTATCCAGCAGTCGCTCCGTCTAGTAGCTCATTTACACTGCGCACGTGCGCCAGTACGAGCACGAGCGCTCGTGTGCACCTGCGAAAGACATTCGTTCGTCTCGTGAGGAGAAACATCACATTCCAGCGCGAGCCTTCCAGAGGAATGCCTTCATCTCATCACATCACAGCGTAAGTCATTACTTCATTTTTATGGTATGCTGGTGTTTTAACAAGAGGTTTCCGGAAGTTCCTCTGATATTAATGAGGGTTTAGTGGTGCCTTTAAAGTTGTATCAAGTTTGCACTGTTGCCTAGTTATGGCTTGTTGCCAAGTGAATATTGCTTAAATAAACAGGATTATTGCGACAAGGAGTTTTTTCCTCACTCAAACGAATATGTCTGCTATTCAACAAAAAACGATGTTAGCAGTGAGCATCATTTATGTTGCGGTGTGATATTTTCTGTGTCCAGTTTCTTGCCCTGTCTCGTGTGAACGGAAGAGTTTTACGAGACACATGATTTTATCAGATCAAATCGGTCATTATCTAATTCTTCAACTGAATCATTGGAGTTTTTTGATTAAAACATGTACTGTCACTGAGGTGACTGATGTGTATTTTGCAGATGCACAGAGTATTCCTATGAAAAAAACCCCACTCTGAACTGATTCATTGATCACATGAATTCTGATACTAACAGTATGTGGATGGCAACATTAAACTGTGATAAGAAAAGCGTAAATAAGTAACTAAAATATGCAACAGATAATAAATATTGGTTGCTTTGTATCCAATATGCATTTATACAATAAGGTTTAGGCTATACATAACTAATATTCCCCTTCACCCCTTTGCTGCATGTAACTTAAATAATTTTGGACTGCTGGGAGACAATAGACTGTAGTGACCGATGAATATTGAGGTCCATATTTGGTGTTTTTCTAACCACGTGAGCACGTCTTTTGCTATTTATAATCATGACTAAATTCCACACTATATGTCTCATTAGCATACTGGGTGGTTATGGACAAATTTTCGTTCCATTTATTAGCATATTGGCTGATGACTTGATAAAAGTTGGTCTTGGTCATTTTTCGTCCCTCTCCATGACATGCAAATGATTGATGAAGGACTTTTTCATGAGAACACAGTGTGGGTCAGTATTTCATTTTTATACAGTTACTGGAGATTTCTGGTTCATGCTCATTTTTGCTAGATGTTATTGGGGAATACTGTTTTCTTTCATTAGCCTATACTGGCTGCTCACTTGATAATTCACCATTTGATCTTTGCATTTTTTTTTTCTTTTTACGTGCCATGCAATTGAAAGATGAAAGGACCCTCTATCACTGTTTTAGAGAAAAGACAGAATTCTGGACTTCATCCAGAGACAGTGAGGCACAATAACATATGTTGCGCAAGAGTCATTTGTCAGCAATAACAGATACTGTGTTATGCACTGGCAACTCTCCGCTCGGGAGCATTTGTCAGCATGGGTTTAGAGTGTGAGGAGCTCATGGACTTTGTCTTGTCATTTCACACCAGTCTGAGTTTCTGTATTGAGAAGACTTGGATGCAGTCGTGTGTTTAGTCTAGAGAAGTGTGTGGTAGAACGGTTTTGAAATTATCCATGTGAATATTGCAGTTTGTGCAGAGAAGCGTAAAGGAGCTAGATCTAGGGGTTATACTATATTTTCAGTATTATATAAAATAAAATAGTCATCTTATTCTTAAACAGATGTATTATTCATTCCTAGTGCAAAGAAATAATTAATAATTAACATCAATTAATTAATGAATTAATACTCTGAAGATCGCTTTTCCAGTATAAAGAATGTGATGCAATGCAAAGATTTCATATATATATATATATATATATATATATATATTAGTGCTGTCAAAAGAT
>JAUMHE010000056.1:4016937-4037964 GCA_032359235.1 Enteromius mattozi
TACCTCAATAAACAGAATGAAGTATGTTTGTGTAGAAATTTAACAAAGACTGGCATGAAATGCTTGTCATACTCAGATAGATACTGATTTAGGAGTAAATTGCAGTGGTCTCTTATTTTTTTCCAGAGCTGTGTATATATATATATGTATATAAACATAATATACATATAAATATACACATTATAAATATATATATATACACACACACGCTCTTTGATTCCATGATTGCATCTTATTTAGTGTGTCTGTAAAGACATAAATATTCACATAATTTTTTACTTTATCATGGTTTAGCTTAAAGACTCTTTATTGAAGAATATTTCACATGCCAATAAAGACAATAAATGGGCAAAAATACTTTCAAGGCCAGTGAAAATGTGGGCGCCCACCGATTACCGTAGATGTGGCCAGAAATCATGTGTCTTGTAACATTTCTTAAGGCCAAATACTTCTAATGTTAGGCTGTTATCTGATCTCTTGTAATAACCTCATCTAATGTTTTCTGATCTCTGAGAAGAGAAAGATTAAGCATCAGCAGCGATTAACGGTGCTTGTGTCACACAGCCCTGGGTTATGTGCTTTCACAGCTGTAGGTGTAGCTATTGGCGAGGCTCAAATCAATGAAGTGCCTCCCCAGAGACATCTTGGAAACTGTGCTTTTATATGAGCAACAGGGGAAATTGCGGACTGTGTTCAACACCAACACCGAAGGTATCCAGAAATGGCCATTCTGACAAAACAGGGTAATAAAGCCGCGTCCATTGGTTTAGTTCACGACATGTTTGCATACGAGACCTAATTTGCAAGACGACTGCTTTGCATCACTTTGATCCAAATAAATGGGCCTGTTTAATATCTTATTGTTCCAACACCTTCTCCACGGCTGGCATCATAACTGACAACAGGAAGCATATTTTCCCATGAAGCGCCTTCTGAGAAACACAGCGGATGTAACAGAAATAGCATACAATCTCCAGGCATCTCTTTGAGTAATGTTAATTGCATTTTTAAGTGCCCCAGCTCAAGTTTGACATCGTTCTAACAAAGAAACAGGGACTTCTTTCAAGAGGAGACCCTTTAATGGTTACTCTTTTGACACAAAGAATGGCAAGCCAGCTATTTTTCTCCCATCTCAGATGGTGCATATGAGAGTATTGCAATCACTTTAATCAAAATGCAGGGACGGTTCGACAAAATGCCATAAGAATCATCGTTTACTCAACTCTTATGTCATTACAAACACATATAATTTTCCTTCTTCTGTGCAACACAAAAGCAGAAATGTTGAAGAACGTATTTGCCACTCGTTTCCACATTAATGGTTAAATGCTGAAATATACAATATACTGACAGCATCTAAAATGTAAGCTGTTTAACATAATTAGAGCTATAGAAATTCAAATATTTTTGAATCATTTATATTAAATGTATTCATATGTACATTTCATATACTTTTCAACATTAATCAAAAGAATCGTTTGGAAGCTTCAGCTCAAAAAGTTCAGAGGTTTGTTTTAAAGATTCAGTTCAAAAGATTCATTTCAAAAGATTCAGTTCAAGGAATCCAACAGCCATTAGAATTGCAGTGAAATTATTTAATCCAACAGTTCTAAAGAAATAATAAAAATCACATGGATTCTGAATATGTGGTTTACAGCACAAGATTAAGATTTCCTGTGTTTTTATTGTCAAAATTGCCTTGTTACATTGCAAACAAAAAATATTGTATAAGTAATGGGTAAACAATTGCACGAATGCTATTTATTTTCATGCCCTCTTAAAAATAAAGGTGCTTCATGATGCTGTTAAGGTTCTTCAGATTAAAAAAAGGTTTGGTTCTTTAAAGAACCTTTGACTGAATCATTCTTTGTGGTTCTTCAGTGGCATTACTGTGAAGAACCTTTTGAAGCACCTTTATTTTTAAGAGTGTGATTTCGAGGTGTAGTCCTGTTTAAAATGATGTAACTATGTATGCGTCCTTAAATAAAATACAAATGCATTTTAGATGCTGTAAATACATCAGTATTGTACATTTTACGATTTATACAAAAGTAAACAAATGTATGTGTGGTAAAACCGCATTTACATACTACTCAAATACTTATGAAATCTTGTTGGATTTTCAAATACATCCAAACATCATACCTTAATACAACAAACGAGATTTGACATCAGCAGGGTTATGACCGATCATCACTGACGACAGTATTGTTGCAATGCAGCAAGTTTGAACAAGCAAAGGTGTGAATGAGCACTACAATTTGGTCTGTTCTCCACACAAACCTATAACATGACTTCAGGAGACTCGAGTCATATAGAAATTGCTTTAAGATGCTTAGATGGTGGTCTTCTCATTCACTTTCATTATATGTAAAAGAGTAGCGAATACATTATTCAGCATTCCTCCTTTTATGTTCCACAGAAGAAAAAAATCATGCAATTTTCAAAATGACACGAGGCTGAGTAAATGATGGCAGAATTATCATTTTAATGAAGGTCATGCTACTGTATCTCCCCAAACCCCAAAGTCACTCAACAAAGAAAGCACATGTTGTGAAGAAGCACTTTGTTCCCCTCAAGTGGTGAAGGAAATTATAAAGCAACAGTACAATGCTCAGGGTACTTCATATTTATGCTGCCTCATACAGTATTTGTCCTTGAAACGCCTGGATCTTTGTGCTTATAGAACACAGTGCCATAATTCCCATTTCATTCAGAACGATGACATGTTCAGTTATCATCATGACTGCTGATTTCTGCCGTTCTCTTGTCATAGCAAGATATGCAGAATGTAATTGACAGCAGAAATGAAGCATGCATCCCTGCTTTCAAATCTTCTCTATCAGTTTCTCAGTTCATCATTTTCTCCTAAGCCCCTTTCTTCACACTTTATGTAAGTGTAATTATTCTCGGTTCTGTCAGATGCCCTGGCTCTGATGACATCACTCGTTATATTACGGCAAGTAGCACTGTTATCTTTTTTCATTAGTACCTGCTGTGAAGAGGAAGTATGTATTAAGCACTCTCATCAAGCATGTCATTTTCAGACTCAGTGCTGAGAGGCACCTCACTCAAATTGCAATTAGAGCTCTTTCTGGATTGCAGAGACATCAACAGGTGGTGCATCTTGTCATTGTGAACTTCATTCATAGCTTACCATCTTAGAAATTTAGAGGTTTATACAGTTGATATCAAATATTGATGGATGTTGCATAAAATGTACGTGTATTGCTGAATCTCACTGAATAATACTAGATTGATTTGCCTATGGCTATTTTCAGCTGTTATCTGAGGCGCTTGTCATTTAAGCAGCACTGATCATGTAAATGTAATATACTGCCTATTTTAATATACAGATGTGATAAGCATGTTTTTTTTAGTTTTAGTTTCAGTTTTAGTCTTTACCAGTGTTTTACAACTAAGTGACAATAGCTACAATTTGCTACAAAGGCATAGTGCTGTTTAATATGCAGTTCATGGGGATATTGTTTCAGTGTGTTTAGTAAATTATTATCAGTGGGAAAAATATACATATATACATATACATTCATACAGTACATGGGTGGCTGATAAATAAAAATTGTCCTATGGTGTGACATAGCAAAAATGTAGAAAAACAACCCTGCTTATTTCTGTTTATGTAGTTGTCAATGTAGCATTTTCATTTTTTGTTTTATGTTTTTCATCTAATATTTATATTTTCCTGGTGTATTTAAAAAACATTTATTTATTTATTTATGTGTGTGTGTGTGTGTGTGTTTTCTTTTTTTACTGTTTTATAATTGTTCTTGTTAACAATAACAAAACACATGAATCACATGGTTTGAGCTTGCAAATACTCCATCTTCACTCATAAATATTAAACTCATAAAAATAAAAGAAAACCATACATTGGTAATATTTTATAAAAAGCAAGATAAAGGCTGCCCTAATATTCACAGACTGCAAGGTAAGGTTTTATGTCAGAATGTCCAATGTTTATTTAATACTTCATCCTTGTTTACATGTTTTCCTCTCGTTGCATTTTTTGAGACATTAAAGTCTTTGTCAATCTTTTCATATGCCAGATGTTTGTTTTAATTATTCATACAGTACAGTTGGTTATGATTCTTTTTATAACTTTTTATTTATCTTTTTATTTATAACAAACCAATCAGACACTTTTAATTGCCATCCTCTCTTATCTAAAGAGTGTGAAGTCTGATAATTGAATTAGAAATCTATGTTGTAGAAACTGCTGGAGTAAATTATATTCGATTTAAGACAATAAATGAATCCAGAATATCACAAAATTATTTTTCAGTGAATGAGATATGCATTTGATCCATCAAATAGGTTGAACTAAACGCTACTGGCGTCTGTCAGTTTCTGTATGAAATGCATTAGAGTGTAGCTGTGCTTTGGGTCATGCAGTTCATTTAGTCCATGAAATTACATGGTCAGGTTATATTTGGCGCCCCATAAAAGATACACTGAGTTTTGCGTTTGTGTGGGTGAATCTGTTGCTCTTTATGCATGTTTATTAATCACGGATCATGGAAAAACACATTGTGATGAACGTCATGTTTATTTACCAGCTGTAATACTATAGTCTATCAATCTATTTTAAAATACAAAACTAATTGTACCTTAAAATCCCATGCCAAAATCCATGAAAAATATCTGGCAACCACACCTAATAATTTGTACCTGTGCACTTTTTGTGCCACACCGTTTTATGTGTCTTACTGCACATTTGGACGCAGTTTCACAGAGAAATGTCCACTGAGTGTTGCTAAAACACAGGTTCAATATGTGAACCCTGGCACATTCGTTGACATAGGTAAGTATTGCTGTTTTTTTTCATGTTGGAAATATGCCCTACACCAAATCCAACCCTTAACCTACCAGATAGTGTTAACAAATGCAAAACTGATTTAAAAAGGCATTTGTTGATGCAACCGTGTCATTTCAACTGCTTTTTATACAGAGTTAAAGTGTTTTGTTGAACCGTTTTACATGGGATTCGAACTGGAGCTTTCTGTGAGTGTGAGCTAACCTACTGTCTATGGAAACCCACAGATATGAAGCTTCTGTGGATATGTGTGATGCTAACGTTCAAAAGCATCAGTTTTCAAAAATTCCATCATATTAATAGTGTTTTGAAGGACGTGATATTCTTCAAGTAATTGTATGAAAATTATGATTTATCAATCTTAATTCTGTAAGTTTGTGTGAAAAGGAATAAAAGGTTTCTAGGTCCTCTAGTGCTCATTTCTTTTGGACACTGCACTGATGTACTTATTGTTACGTATTTTGTGGCTCGCTAAAAGGTGCACCAATTTTTACAGTGTGTCTGTTGATTTGAAGAATAAAAGTCAAAATGTTCCACTGCATAAATATTGCATCATTCTTCAATGAAGTTCTTATGCCTTTTTGTATTATTTGTGGCAGTGTCAGTGTACCCAAGAGAATCTCCACACGAGAGCGAGCAGAGCATGTGGGGTGAGACTGTGATCAGACAGCAACAGAAAATTTGTTCTGTAGAAAAGAACTAGTGATCTTAGGAAGCACAAAAGCAGAGATTTACATTCATATATATGCGGGTGGAATTTCTTATATTCTCACAACATTAACAAGTATTTATTTTGATAGTCTTTAGATATTCTAACTATAAGTAACTTTGCAACTACAAGTCAACTCATTCTCATTAGAGTATTAGCAAATTGTTTTAGGCTAGTGTTAGGGTTATTAGCAGTTTTGGGGAGTAATAAGCTATGTGTAATGGAATCCTGTCCAAAATGTGGAATCCAAAATAAATGTAACAGTTACTGAGAAAAATGTGTATTTAAATGACAGTTTCTTCTGAAAATGCTAATGCTTACAAAGGAGGTTACGGCATCGACTGCTGTAAAACACGAGACATCAATATTTCAGGAGTTTAGGAAACAGAATAGGACACATGCTTATTTTTAAGATTAACTGTTTTCTTTCATTTTTCCCCCTAAAGTACTTCTATAGATGTGTTTCCTGTCATATATGCAAAAAAAATTATTATAGCTATTTAACTATATCTTCTATAGATTTTAAATCTACATCTAAAGCCTAACTCCAGAATGATCTCAAATTAAAAATCAGTACTAAAATTTGATTTTATGGTGTGTGTTTTAAAATGAAATGATTATATTCTTAATTCAAGTGAAGAAGGATTTTGAAAGCCTGAGTTATCAGTGTTGAGTGCTACTGTAAGGTTAACCCTGACTGCTGCTTTGTGTTTCAGAATGATTAACAGTTGAAAACCTGCATTAGAAAGTTAGGAAAGTAATTAGAAAGTAATCAAATGCAATCACTTACATTACTTCAATAAAGTATTTGAAATGCTAGTGTTCATATGCGCATTTAAGATTTGGTAGCCTTTTTATTTTGGGGAAAAAAAAGAAAAAAAGAATGATGCATTTAGCATTCAGAGGCATTTTGTCAAATAAAATGTTCTAATAGCACCTGCCACTGAAATAGCCATAGAGAAAGATATCCATTAACGCTTCCATTCGTATCAATGGCAGTTGCTTGGCTGGCACATGCACCACCCAGGAGTATGGGAATTGAAATAAACTGCATTGTAAATATCATGTGACTAATTACTCTGGAGCTGCAGAAAAATTACATCTGACTGAATCAGATGTTTGATATGCCCAAATGTTTCATTAAGAAGCATGTAAGCTATGAAGAGTAAAATCTCAGACTCAGAAAAGTCTTCTCATCAGTGAAGATTGTTGTCTGATCAATATAAGCAATTTAACAATCTGGCAGTGTGTCATTGAGTTGAATAACCCCATTAGCTGCAGAATCAACAAAATCTTTTGCTGAGAGCCTGATTTCTGGTGCATAAGTTTGTCAATATGTTATTTATTCATATTATGTTCATGTATATTATATATCGACTCTTTTCATCTGAATTTTCAGTAGCCATTACCTCAGCCACTTTTTTCAAAAACATTTCTCAAAATTATAATCTAATCTGTCAGACAAGGAAGTAATGGTAACACTTTACAATACGGTAGCACTAATGTGCATTACTTCATGCTTAACTAATTCACTAATTAGTTAGTATAACTCACGAGGAACTATTCCATTTATTAATAATTACTTCATCATCAGCAAATGAACATCCCATATGATTTATAGATTAAGTGTTGAGACACGTGACTAACTAACTAATTCAAAATCCATAATCATAATGACATATTATTTAACAGTTAGTTAATAATTTTGTGCCTTAACAAGTCATAACATAATGATACCTTTGCAAATCATTAGCTAATGATTAATTAAAGCAGACAACTGGAAGCTGAAAGGCATGGTCTCCCGCCACTGTGGTAATTGCACATAAATTTACTTCATTAGTTAATATAATATGTTATTAGGGCATCAATACATTTTGACAAATTTAACTGATCACAATTTATTGATTACTTAATCTATGAATCATATAGAAAGTTCATTTGTTTGTAATGCAGTAATCATTAATAATTGGTTTACTTACTGTAGGATTATCTGTGCAGTATAAGCATGCATTAACGCATATTAGTGCCAACGTAGTGTATGTAAGTAATTTTTCCAATATAGAGACAAATTTTTTTTTTTTCTGTTCTTCATCAAAACCAACCTGACTAATACACTAACATCATCGTGCTGGCAGAGAAAGAGCTTGTAGAGTGTTTAAAATCAATTTTTGTTGTATAGCTTTGGCCTTTTCCTCAGAAAGCCTGTCCCTGTGAGTCACTATGACAACCATATTCTCACAGCTAGCACTAACACACAGACACACTGCGAGTGTGTAATGAAGTGTGCTTCGCTTCAACCGCTTTAATTACTCACTCTCACACATTAAAATATATTAAATACATGACAGTTTTTTAAAATTAAAATAATATTTCACAGTATTTTCTGCATCAAATAAATTATAAGTAGCCTTGGTAAGCATAAACGTCTTTCAAAAATGTAATGCGATCTAGGAAAACCCAACACTTTTTATTTTACGGTTTGATATCATATGGAAGCTAGGTTCAAGCCTTTTCCAAACAAAAGCTATGGCGATCTGAATTTGGCTGATGGCTATGATTTTCAGGAATGGAATTTTGAGAAAAACAAATTTGAAGTGAGACGAGTTTTCTGTTGTTTATCATGGGCATAATCTCTAGACTTTTGATTACCCCTTGTTTGTTTAGAATAGTGTACCATGTGCGTATAACAGACTGTCATCAGACTCTTTCTCATTAGTAACTTCGGTAACTTAATCATCCAATCCTTCATGTCTGGATGTGAAATAATCCATTATAACATCGTTTTAAGGCACTGTCATCGAAGATTGAGCAGATTGAGACGAGCAAGACCGTTTAATTAAGCAGCTACGTCATCTCACGATATTGAAATTAATAGATAAATAAACGTTCCGTGACTTAGTTTACACAGGACTGGCGGGAAATGTGCGTTGATGCACGTGGTAAGTGTTCTTTCTTGTTCTTTCTTGTTGATCCTGGAACAACATTACAACAACCAATCAGATCTGAGGGATCATTTTTCAGGAAATCTAATTTTTAGGCTTATGATCAGGGTTAGGTGCTTCAGCTATCATTTCCCACTGATTTTAGAAATAAACTTTGGGTAGGGTTAGGTTTAGGAGGAAGTGTTGGGATAAGTCTGTATTTTTTATTTTTTTTGGACAGTAATGTTGATCCAGGATCATGTCTTACTTGGCAAAATCACGGTGACCTAATGCACCTTTATTACAGTATATATCAACACTGATAACGCAGCGCTTTCAAAAGAGAAAGACGGTCTTTTCTGCTTACTGCAATAAATCGCTATTTCTCTGCACTAAACAAGTAAAATTTGCCAAGATATTTTCAGAGATGATAGACAAGATGTTATAGAATAATAATTTAATGAAAGCCTAATTCTGACAAAAAAAAAAAAAAAGATATTCAAACTATTTTTCGAATTTCCTGAAAACGTCCCAGCGTGACATCCGATGGGTTTTTCCAGATCGCATCACATATATTAAACAACAATCCAAATTATTCTAAACTTTCTGATTAATACTTCTACATTTATATAGACTGTGTGCTATGCAGATTGTGAAAAAGATGTCAAACGTGGCACGGCTTGAAGGGACAGTCATAAACGCCTGATATCTGATGTAATGAAAATAAGCAAGTTGTTCAAATTCATTGCTGTACTGAAGAGAAAGCATCCGGTGAGCTCTTTTGTCTGGTCTATGTGGCTTTCTCTGGCCCAGTTTCCTTTTAAAAGAGAGTGTTTCAGATGCGCTGTAGAGAGAAGCATATTCCTCTTTAATCAGTGGTCTCAGCGGCAGTCACAACATCTATTCCCTGCTGTGCTCTGCAAGGACAATCTGACAAACTTTCCTTTGACATTAACACTCTTTTTGATCTTCTTCTCTTTCAGATGATTTGTGGCAAGTGATGGCATGGACCACCTTGGTCAAGATCTCTGAACACAATGCTGTGGTGACGTGCAGCTCGATTAATGCACACAGACACAAGCTGTCAGATGAATAAGCAGCACTTGTACAGGTATGAACCATGAAGAGCCCTGCATGATATTTCAATAGAGTAAACCAGATGAACTCGGAAGTGTTCCCCAGTGAAACAAACCAAGCGCAAGAAATGTCAACATTATTTAATGTTCATGAAGGCCATTAGATTGTTTCTTTTTATGTGACTCACATAGCCTTATAATAGTTTTCAGTTGATTTCTATCTAAAATCAAATGTATGATGACTCGGTGGTTCAATAAGTGAGTCAGACGTTTGTTGAATTATTCAAACTGATAACTGGTGAATCATTAAAAAAACATTTGTTTGTAGTTGCATGCTGAACAAACACAATATAAAAAGTTCTTTGTTCAATTTCAAGCTTTCTGTTTATCATTACATTTAAACAAAGTAGTAAAATAAGGATTGTGTGAATCAGACTTTAGTCTTGCTACATCAAGACTTGCTCCATTTTGGTCTTAATGACTACAACAACAACAAACAAAAAAACAGTGCAAAGAAAAAATAAAACACTAATTAAACAGATCTAGAACACAAAATTCAGATATTTATATGAAATCTAACAGCTTTCTCACCCTCCATAGACAGCAAGGGTCCGAACATGAAAGCCCCAGGAAAAAGAAAAAAAAAGAAAAAAAATTATCTTACCAGCCTCAAACAGAATTAAAGTCTGTCAAGTATAACATAAACTTACTGAAACAAACCAATTTACTCCAGGTTGGAGACTTCTGTCAATATTTGGTTTATAAATTCGATCACTATTCAGCTTAGTTTAATGCTCAAATGTTTAAGCCCCCATGAAATCAAATGTGAAGTTTTTGGGGTGTTAGTATCAATATGTTAGTCTTAAAAGGATAGTTCACCCATAAATGAAGATTTTGTTATTAATTACTCACAAGAAACATGATGCTGTTCCAAACCAGTAAGACCTATCTTCAAGACACAAATTAAGATATTTTTGATGGAATCTGAGAACTCTCTGACCCTCCATAGTCAGCAAGAATCCTAACACTAAACACAAAACACATCGGACCCATTTGTATTCTATTCAAATTGTATATTTTATAGCAATATGGATAAATTTGTGGCTGTCATACCCAGTCAAATGCAGCTTTACCAAGCTCAATGGTGTGATATAAACAAACGCTATTGGCTATTTAAAAAAGCGGCGTGGCTGCTTGATATATCCCACCCTGTCTTCCTGTTCCAGTTAAAATGACGCTAACACATAGAACCAGTTTGTCCTCCAACAAAAAACAGGTAGTTTGTGCAAGTATCTTATTACGACCTATATTTACATTTTAAAGTTTAGCACCCTTTAGCGGACGTAAAAATACGACAGTGTGGTATTGCGTCTGTCGTCATGAAATGGCGTATGACTGTCATTACCAATCAAAATGCGTGTTTTGTTTAAATGCAGTGTGTGGGCTTTTTACACCGATCTCACGGTGATTAAAACATATTTTACTAGCTGTAATTTGTACGAATAACCACACCTAACCCACTCCTAAACCTACCCGTTATAAAAATCGTGCAAAATCATGATTTATAAGGCATATACCTTTTATAAGCACATGCGTTCTCTGGGTTCGAACCCATGATCACGTCTCATCTTATAACGCATCGCTCTACAAACTGAGTTACACCAACCCTAAATCAAACATTAATATACAAAATGTCCTGTTGCAGATAGGGACGCAATTGTAGTATACACTGTGATGGGTTGTATTTCAAGTATTTGTACAAATGACCTATACAGGTATATTGGTTAGAGGACAGATTGCATAGAATAACAGTGCGTGTTTTTAGTAAAGCACAACTAAGCTACACTGTTTCATACACAGCTAGTGCAACACATCAGCAGATATGTTTCTCTTCTCAATGGTTCTGTCTTTCCTATTCTGTTCTAGGCATGGCATCAAACGACACATATGCAGGCAATCCTGGGGACATGATCATCCTCTCCCTCACGCTTTCGTTTCTTGCTGTGCTGACGACGGCAATGAACTGCTTGGTCATCACAGCCATCATCGTCACACGTAAGCTGCACCATCCCGCAAACTATCTCATCTGTTCACTGGCCGCGACTGACCTCTTGGTGGCCGTATTAGTCATGCCATTCAGCATTGTCTACATTGTCTTGGACAAGTGGGTCATGGGTGAAGTCATGTGCAACATCTGGTTAATCGTGGACATAACCTGCTGCACATGCTCCATTCTGCACCTCGCGGCCATCGCCGTGGACCGATACCGCGCCATTACAGACGCCGTGGAGTATTCAAGAAAGAGGACATCTCAACGGGCCGCCATCATGATCAGCGTGGTGTGGCTCCTCTCCATAGTTGTCTCTCTCCCGCCAATGCTGTTGAGACAACAGGAAGAAAACACCTGCATCATTAAGCACGAAAACATCGGCTCCGCGCTGTACTCCACGTTTGGGGCTTTTTATATCCCGCTGATACTCATTCTCATTCTCTACTACAAGATCTACCGAGCAGCGAAGACTCTTTACAACAGGAGAGCCAGTTGTCTCAGCAAGCCGGAGATGAACGGACACATGCTTCCCAAGTGCAGCGACCGGGAGGCGACATCCCCGGACACCCTCAGTCCTCCAGAGAAATCAGTGTCTGAACCCTCCACCGAAGGCGACAGGGCACGCATCACTGCGAAAAGCCCGAAGTCTCGGTCCCGCAGAGAGCGGTCTGTCAGGAGACGACGCATGTCCAACACGCGTGAAAGAAAGGCCGCCACCACTCTGGGACTCATTCTGGGGGCTTTTGTCATCTGCTGGTTGCCGTTCTTCATCCATGAGGTGATAGTTAACATCTGTGAATCCTGCGGTCTCTCTTCTAGTGTGACTAACTTTCTGACTTGGCTGGGTTATGTGAACTCTCTCATCAACCCGCTGATTTACACCATCTTTAATGAGGATTTCAAAAGGGCTTTTCAGAAGTTGATCAAGTGCAAGAATTATCTCTAATGCCAATAAAGGGATTGCATCACGTTAACTGAAACATTTTCACTCAGAAAAGACAATGTTCTAAGAACTTAATTCAACAAAGGTTTATTCTGCACAATTATATTTAGTCTTTTATATGAAATGTTTTGTTGATTAATTCTCAACAACAAAAAGTTAGTTTCATACAAAGTTAGGCAACAAATCAGACCACATTATTTGTCTGAAGAATTTACTCTGCTGCTGCTGGCAAAATGAGTCGCAATGAGAAAATTTAGAAAAATTTGTTATTTTTATTTTATTATGCCCCTTTTTGCAAGATGCAATTTTGGCCTTAGGTGTCCCAGAATGGGTCTGTGAAGTTTCAGCTCAAAATACCCTACAGATCACCTATTATGACATATGAAAAATGTAATGGGGGCAGGTTCACAAAAGAGCTGTTTTTGTGTGTATCACTTTAAATGCATATTCACGCCCCGTCTCCAGAGGACGAATTAGTGTATTTGTCCAACACAGTCTCACGACCAATTTCTATGTATTTTACAAGGTGGCTAATTCGTACGACTTCACATTTTTCATTTTGTATGCTTTGTCTAAAACACCCTTCAGTTAAAATACTTAGATATAGTAAGCACACAAATGCAGTTAAAATGCTAAGCACTATAGCAACATTCACAAAGCAGTCTGGATTGCCTAAGCAATGTGATGCCATATTGTTTAGAGAGTCAAAACAGAAGCCTAGTGAGATTGATTTGGTTTAATAAGAATTAAACATTAAGGATTGGGTGGATTTTTATCATTGTAGGATGGTTGTGTTCACACACTGCCAACACGTGTGCCTAAACAGTGTTTTTCATAATAGGTGCCCATTAAAAGAGAAATCAAAATGATGTATGACTTGTAGGAATGGCCAAGCTACACCTGTTTGAAGTTGGAGTCGGCAAAGTCAATTTTTAGGAAAAATCAGGGGTTTTTTTTGTTTTGTTTTTTAGCAACACTGCATCTATTCCTTCCATTATTTTCTTAATAATCATTACTATCTTTATTAATATTCACAATATATGTTTATTCTTTGTTATAAACAAGAACAAATATAAGAAAGACAAGCGTATAGTGTATTGCTTTAATTTTACATCTAAACCAAAGCATTTAAGTGAGAAAAACTATAACTAAAAATTATCAAATGCAAAAATCACTTTGGTCATCACAAATAAACTGATTATTAAAACTACAAAAGCAGTTCAATCAAGAGCAGCAAGTGTTAGATTAAAATCAATGCAACATGCAGCCTATATTAAGACTTGTATCTAATATAATTTTACACATCAGATGTTTTTCCCAGCAGTTTCCCAAACATTCACTTAAGACATAACAGATTATGTTTGTGTGAATACTTAAATACTGTAATTCTCTGTATAAGTGTTTCTAGAAGTGAGACGAGGGCTTGATGAACTCGTTTTTGCTCAAAATTAGCCCCTGCACATTCTGACTCATTTTGCCAGCACGGGTCACATATTAGTTTTCATTTGATCAAACATTGGATATCATATCAGTAAATGGTAAAGGCCTGTTCACACCAAGGATGTTATCTATCATGATAGCAATAAAAAAATCTGCAACACAGCTGTAACAATAACTTCACATTCAGGATTTTTTCCCCCAGCTGGTAAAATCATTGACGGCCAATGAGAATCTATGCTGCTTTGAAGTGCTTGAGCCACACAAAATTGCAGCATGCGTTCTAATAAACAGAATGTTATAGTGTTGGTGTGAAAGATGATCTAATTTTCATTACACTTATTGTTCTTGGGGTGAACAGGCCTTTACACTTTATTTTAAGGTGTCATTGATACAGTGAATGATTCAGTGAATGTGCTTGATATAGTATATGTATAATTTAATTATACATTTAGGTGTTGAGTGATATTAATCAACAGCATCTAGGGTTATAGTTAGGAACAGGGTTTGGTGTAGAGCGAGTTTCATGTTATTATGCATAATTTACTGTTATTATTACAATAAGTACATGTAAGGTGTAACAAGGACACTGTAAAATAAAGTGTTACCCAGTAATCAATATCAATAGTATTTTATTGATAGTATTTAGTATTCCTGGTATACAGTAAGAAATAAGGAAATATCAATATTTTACTGAACTGTACTGAACTATATTTTATGTATGAAAGTGTTTCATGTAATCCAATTTAAATGGATTCCATTTAATAATTAAGTTTAATCAACTTGAACTGAACAAAACGAAAACTAAAAACTTTTTTCGAGTGTATTATGAAATACCTGCATAACTTCAATAATTCTGTGACGCAGAAAAGTAACTGTCACTTTTCATACATTTTCACAATTGTCTTATATTTAGATAGAAATCTGTAAATACAGCTAGATGAGTGAGAGCTGAACTATATTTTTGTGGGGTTTAACATTATAGATTTCAAAGGTACCTTCATTTTTGTATGTGAAAATCATACTATTTTTCATAAGAGGAAAGAATTGAGGGTAACACTTTACAAAAAAAGTCTCATTAGTTGACATCAGTAATGCATTAATTAACATTAATAATGAGCAAGACATGTTACAGTATTCATTAGTTAATAAATACAATACAACTTTTCATTGTTAGTTCATGTTAGCTCAGGTCCATCTGCTAAATAATATTACTATACACATTTTTTTTTTTAATGAAATAATACATTTTGAATTTAACAAGTGCTTAAGTGCTTATTTTGACAGTTTGTTCCATTAATTTAGTTAACTAATGTTAAATTATTGTAAAGTGTTACCAAATTCAGTTTACAGCCCATTTCATAAGTATTGAGTCATGTGAAGGGCAAAAATATGACATGTAATATACTGTATTTAGATGAGAATATTGTATACTTGTATACAATTAGAACGATACTTTTGGTCAAACCCTTGGACAAACGGGGCTAAATGATTAAGATCTCATGATCTTAAAAAAACCTTCCCGTTATGATTATGTTTTGAATAGGAAGGAGTGTCCAGACGTTTCACTGGAACTGTTCATTACACAAACAATGGAAATGCTTATTAGATATTTCTTGCTTTTGGGCATCTGAGGTAAATTTGCTAGGCAAATATGTTGTGCATTTGTTTATTTCTTTGTTACTCTGTTTTATCTGATAAGACTTATATGTAGGGCCTATTTCTCCAAATTACAATGAGACCAAAGATGTGAACAGAATAAACTTGTATAAAATCTTACAGAAACTGATGATCTGATAAGGGCCCATCATGTGCTAATTATTTGTACTGATACTCACAATGTACCTGTTGTTCATGTTAATAAATGTTTTGCATAATATGTTTAGGCTACTGACACACCAGATCCTGAATTACAAGCACAAGGCCCTCAATCTGAAAACTTCAGAAACTTCACACAAACGACAACAAGCTGCATTTTTGTCGAATTTTATAGACCGTTTCGTTGGTCGCACGCACCTGGACCTAACTTCTGGTCTGTGTTTGTTTATCGGTCTGGTTAAAGCCGCCGGCTGCAATGATGAGCAATGAAGTTGGTCTCAGGTTATTGTGCTGTGGGATGTGTTTCCCATATATTTATTTATTTGTGGCGACCTGCCACGATATCAAAACTGACTGATTTTCTAAAACCCTACTAACAATTCTTGGTTCCCAGAAGAATCTGGGAATGTTAGTTTTTGGTTCCCAGAACGTTATTTTTATGGTTGGTTTTCACTCTATGCTTAACCCTGGCTTAAAATAATAATTTAAAATGTATTTTAATAAATGCCGCATTAAACACATTTCAGGGATCTGTGTAAGGCATTACACCAAAAAATATGTTTAAATTGGAAAGATAGTTTTACAGGGTTATAAAAAATAACCATGAGAAAACGTTCTGTATAAGTTATTTTTAGGTTATTTAAAAATAACCATCCCTGCAACGTTCCGGGAACATTATTTTTTGGTTGCAAAAAAACAACCTAAAAAGAACGTTCCTCTAACGTTATTTTTTGTTTTTTGGGGTTTTTCCTTCAGAAATAGTGATACAAAAACACCCACGCCTCAATTTGATTTTTAAACGTGCATTACGTGCTCATGTTTATTCAACGAAGCCTTTTGGAAAATCGGTCAGTTTTTATAACTTGGCAGGTCACCACAAATACATAAATGTTTGGGAAATACACCCCACGGCACAATAACCTGAGACCAACTTCATTACTCATCATTAGCTGCGTTTGTAGCCCGCGACACTAACCAGACCGCTAAACAAACACAGACCGGAAGTTAACTTACGTCCAGGTGTGTGCGCCCAGTGAAACGGTCTATATTTTTTCTTGTATTTAATTAAAACTGATGCCATAACATACGGTCATGAGATCTTTTCTCCTAAGAGTCGCTTCATCTGTAATAATTCCACTAAACATAATACAAATAATGCAGTGTACTCACACACAGATCATATACCGAAACATACATATTCAAACTCCATCGCTGTTAGTACGTTAAACTGAATGACTAGTTTACTGCATAGAGCTGCAAATCATTTTAGAGAACTTTGTTATGACAGTTCATTTCTTTTGGCAGGTTCATTAAACTGATTCAGGTTTTTGTTTGAGTCATCGCTCAAAAGCTTTCCCAGAAGTCTCCACATCACATTTGACACCCTTATTTACATCCTAATTGTGTTTGTGCTTGTTAAACACAGCTGATTTTGTCTGTGTATTAATATGTATTAATAACTGCTTCATTAGATCTGGTACTAACTGCACAAAATATGGAGCAGCACGGAGCATCATCGCTTTCAAACAGTACTCCAGTTCATCATTAAAATTGCCATCGCCTTTGAACGACATACTCAGTTTATCTCAAGGTACTCCAGTGTTGATTTGCTTTTGTGTTTGGAACCAGTGTCTCCTCAGAAACCTCGCTTTTCAGCCGAGCTTCTCTTGCAGCCTTTCTCCGTCTTTTGCACCATCCATTTCCCTCGTATTTTAACAAGATGTCCAGTTGCTGCTGATGAAAAGCAGCCCCTCAGCAAGAGGCTGCCACCACCATACTTCACTATGAACTATGTGCTTTCTGAGGTGTGGAAAGTGTCAGATTTGCATGTATGACTTTGAGTTTGGGATTAACAAGCTCTATCTCCGACACATCAGACCGCACTATCTATTCCCACACTGCAGCTAGGTCACTATTAATGTTTGTTCCACATGATTCTGTCAGAGTAATGGCTTTTTTGTGCCACCCTCTCTCATAGGCCAGTGTTATTCAAAGCTCTTAATGTGGTCAGGCTGTTTTGATGTTGTGTTCACTTCCTGATAACTCCTCATAATAATACTGCCCACTGGGACGTGCAAACATTTGGATATTGTTCTGTAGGCTACCTTGTCCTAAAAATAGCTATTTTAATACACGTTTGATTAGGAATGCTCTTCATTTTCATATTTCCTACCTGAGTAATAAGCCCTTATCTGTGTGGTTTTTACACAGAAACATGGTAGTTATTTTAATTATTCACAGGAGAGGCAAGTGTAAGGCAGCTGTGTCCTCATTAGGACCATTTATCTTTTATATGCGAGTGCGTGGAGTTGCTGTAACACTGGGGTTGAATATTTCAGCACTTCAAGGTGTTTTTTTTTTGTTAAGAAAAACAAGTTCTCCAAAATATAACACATTACAATAATTTTGGCTTCAGTGTTTACCTCTAAACTGCGGTTTAAAGGAATAATTCACCCAAAAATGAGATTTGCTTACAGTTTTCCTGTCGATTTGACACATTTCTCAAACTCAGATCACTATTCTCAAAACATTTTACACACTTTCTAATTGTCCTAAACAGATTTTAGGTTTTCATTCATTTAATGCAATTTACAAATCTCAAAACAGTGTGCACAAAACAGCTTCATCAAAACCATATTTTGATCTACTGTACATAAAGTATGGAGCAGCACTGAGCTTTTACATACTTTCAAATTGCCATTGCCACTGAATGAAGCGTGAGTACGCCCATGGGCGTAAATTTCATTTAACAGTAAGGGGGGACAATAAACACAAAATTTCTCACAAGCAATTTTTGAAAGGGACACAAATAATACAGTCAAATTGTACTTATAAAGATATGTCAACACTGTGTGGGACACAGGACCTGAATGTCAAGAATGGGTGGCTAATTGGTGCCATTAAAGGCACAATATGTACGATTTTTGTAATAAAATATCCAAAAACCACTTGCACTGTGTTATATATTTCATGCAGTTGTGTGATTACATTATCTCAAAAGTAGGATTTGTAAATTCAAAGAAATTCCAGATTTAAATAATGAACTGTCCCTGTTCATTGTCGCCTATCAATGACGCGATATCCATGCTATCCTCAGTTTCCGCCTATGAATACTACGGCAACACGCGTGGACAAAGTCATGTGCAGGTGGTTAGGTGATAAAACAGATATAAATGAAAAAAGTTCAACGTCCGTCACTGCATCATCGAACTTCGCCTCTGTTATTGTTTTGATAATGCGACCTCTAGTGGCGAAAACTTACATATTGTGCCTTTAATGTTAACCACCAAGTCGCCACAAATTAAACAATGCATGGGAAACGGCTTTGGCGTGTTAGTTGCAGTGCACTATGCAACAAGCTATTATAAACAAGCTTGTCCCCTCCGTCCTCCCCGGGATTTACGCCCATGAACTATGCTCTTACGTGACTGGGCATTTAGCATGCTAAGGTTGCTTTCATAGATGAGCAGATAAGTCATGTACTCACTGTGAGAAGATGACCATCTCAGAGTTGTGGACCAGACTCTAATACCTGAAAAGGGTTTCAGTGCCTTGATCTAGTTCTTTTCCTGGCAGAAGTCAGGGGAGGACTACTTTAGGCATTAGCCTGTGTCTGAGAGTGACAGTGACAGCTACCCCTCCAAGGAACCAACCTACCAGAAACCCTCACTCCTCTAGCGCTCTACAGCCCGTGGAGATGCCCAGGGAATGTGCTGGACCTTCTAAACAGAGTGTAGCTACAGTATCCTTTGGCGCTACCCACAACGATCAGATGTTGATTGCTGTATCGGCTACATCTGTGGCAGTGCCCTAGTCAGATCTGGATATGATATCTATGCTTGCCCAGGCTGCCAAAAGGGCCACCAAGAAGCCCTCAAGGTTGGTTGATTAGTTTCTTGCAGCGGGTTGTGCTGGTACCCAAGAAAGGCGGTGGGTTACTGCTAATCTTGGACCTGTGTGTGTTGAACTTAAACTTCACAAGCTAACGTTCAAGATGCTGACACAGAAACGCATCTTTGGGTTTATTCGTCCCTGAGAGAGCAACGTGTTTGCATTTTCATAGTGACACATACTGGCACAGTCTCAGGATCAGTTGTGTGAGCCAGAGATGGGCACTCCTGTAAATGACTTGAGTCGCTTTTTTATAGACTTCATACTTGACTCATACAAAAATCTTTCAGCGCTATATCTTCTAGTATTTTTATCTGAAGCCAAACGTGCTTTATTCAATCCCTTTCAGCTCCGTGCACTTTCTCTTTCTCAGTCTCCGGATGTGCGTCAAGTTCAAGAGCCGCGAATGACTTGGTTATTTTAACAGAAACACGGTGAACAGCAAAATTATAGATTACTTTCACTAAAACACAGCAGAAAAACAATGCTGCACATATAGTTATTTGTCTTACTATCTGTCTTTAATCTATGACTGTGACTTTTCAAACCAAATGTGACACATTTAGTATTATTAAAATAATCTGTAGCCTAAGTATATTTGGGTTTATAATTGCATAAAAGCATGGAATTTAAACTTTTATAACTTTTATCTGTTTTTTTCTGTTCAATATGAAATGCTTTGATTATTATTGGTTTTAGTAGGCTAGATACTGTTTTTAAGTATATTAAAACAGTAGTATAGATTTTAATAGGAAAACCCTGAACAGACGTGTATGCTCTTACTGCTAAGGGTGCATGGAACACCACAATTTTACGTTTAAAAAGCATTGGTTTTTCACTTGGGTGATAGGTGTTGGATAACTATGTTTCATTTCATTTAGATATACAAAGTAGATATAAAACAAAACTCCCTTTTGTAGAATTGCAATAAATATGTATTTTCATTAGCTTTTTTGTGCATCTTCTAATGAATAGGTTTTATAATCAATTAACAACACATCTATGGATTTGAGTTATCAGCGTTATTGTGAATTATTGGCCAAAATAAAGGTTTACAGTTAAAATGGATTTGTATCTCACAAACAGTGAGATACAAAAATTCTTTACTTTGTAAGATGTTAATTGATAGTGTAACGCTCACTCTCACAATGGACACTGTAGACAGTAGTAAAGTGAACTTAAAGGGATTTATTCAACAGTAATCAAGTAAACATAAATCAAATGGGAATTCATAGAAGAGCGATCTCCGGATCGCTTCACCGGAGATGTCGCAGTCTTTATAATGGTGATCTCCTGATCGCTTAAACTATATTCTGCCACTGCATATTCTCCTTGAGATTCCTGTGGT
>JAUMHE010000056.1:4038064-4054072 GCA_032359235.1 Enteromius mattozi
TGTACTTACACACACCATTCTGAGGGTTGTTACATGTGTGAAGTTACAGAAATATTACAGCTGTAGATACTATGTACAAGTGTGTCCTTACACTGTGGTTACATACTACTGTACATACACATCTAGTTACTATGGAGGTACACAGGTATTAGGGACACTTGATATAAAGTGGGACCTAGTTCATTAGCAACACTTAAAATGTACCACTGTTTTGAGACTTTGGTGGATGCAGACAATTGCAAACATCATTAAAAAGAAACAAACTTTCTGAAGGCCTCCATTTATGTTTTTGTTGTTGTTGAAAAGGGCATTCTGCATACATATAGGGATTATAAATATAGAAAACAACCTTTATTTTAAAAAACGGACCGCACTAAGTAAGAAATACCCAAGCATCACTGTTTATAACAGCCAGCAGTTTAATCCAGGAAGCAAATCCTCCCAGAACTAATATTGCTGAAGCTAAAATCACACCTAGCCATTCATCATAAACATGAGCATCAGCCAGAATCAGCGGGTTTTAAGCTTACCTTGTCTTCAGCTGCCTTTGCTCGTATCTCTATCAGTGCGGCTCTCGGACTTTGAGTTTGCACACCGCTTACAGGTGAACAGGTTTGCTGAGAAGGCTAATTTTCACTAGTTGTGCATTGTCACTGCGCACTATAATGCTATTCATAATTACTTAAAATAACATCCAGCGGCAGCTGACTGAGACTCAAATAACTGAGTAGAGAAGCAGATAACAGGACAGCAGAGAGACCATCATCCTTACAGCAATGTGAAGTCAGCACACACAAGGCACCAGTTACTGTAAGAGTCTATAATATAATATAATAATTATAATATAATATTAGAATTAATAATTAAATAAATAATATATTGTGTGTACTCTGTAATACATGTTAATAAATAAATATTTTAATTTCATGTATATTCAGTAACAAGTGACTTATTATAATTTAATATTTTCTTAATATAATTTAATATTTTTCTTTATTATTATTATTATTTTTATTTAATTTATTTTGGATTGTTTACACAGTTTTACGCCAAAGCAGAGTCTTTTATTTTGAAATATTTTACGTCCAGAACGTTTAAACGGTCTCCTCTTGAGTCGTTGTTCACGCAGCTCGTGTTGACGTCATCATTCCACCCTGCCGTCTGGACGAGGAAGTGAAAGAGAGACGGTCACTAAATATACGGTAAGACCACAGGACTCTTCAATTAAATCATTTATAAATGCGCTTATATTTTTGTCAGATGTTCTATCGGCGTATTATAGATCGCATTTGATTACAACGTGTAATAAAAAAGCGAGCAGGAAGTATCTGCGAGAGACAGCACACAATTATAATCATGTAGTGCATTTGTTCAGAGTTTTATTTGAATGTAATGTAATGCTTATTAGCATGGTATTGATATAGTTAACCAGAAGTTGACCCGTGGCTCTGGGTTGTTGTGTGGTTTCTCATAGACACTTATTCTGGTTGTAAAGTGTGAGCTTTGACAGGTCCGACGTTTCCTTAAAGATAAAAGGACTGACAACGTGCTGTAAGACATTGACATGATGAGCATGATGCTGTTTAACTAAGTGAGGCTTTGTGTGTTCACCTCCTTTTCAGTCCCTCATTCTTTCTTTGTGTTTCTTCAGGATATAAAGCCCCTTCATAATGGGATCTTGTGTCTTTCTGATCAAATCACAAGGTCCTCTTGGTCAGAGATGGGTCCTGTGACTATATCTGCAGGCGTCCTGCCTAACATCTTTATGAAATTTACTAAGCAGCCGTAATACATTAGTACACACACACACACACACACACACAAGCATGGCACCAGTCCCACCTGGCATCCGCTACTTGACCTCCTTCAATAGGGACCAGTGGTGAGTTTGTCTCTTTTATAAATCTTCTTTAACTGTATGTTTAGGATTGATAATCAGCAACTTTAAATTAAAATATATATATATATATATATTATATAATATATACACAAACACACACACGTTAGAAAGTTTCCTTTCTGTAATAAACCCAGAATTCATTTTCTCTGTTGCCCATGGAAACTGAATAAGACGTATGTAAATGTGTATTCACCTGTCTGTGTTTAATTAGAGCTTACATTCCATTGCATTCTTGCGTCATTAACACAGTTTCAGGATGGATTGTGAAAATACCGGTTTAGTGAGTTTCCTCAAAGGAACACACAGGCTGGACTAGGTGTGTTAAAATTCTTATTAACTGTAAGTAAACATAAAATTAAAAAGATCACAGGGATGATATTAACTTCTGCACTGCTGCATTAGCAGGTACAGTTACAGGAAGTTTAATTTAAAGACATGCTTGCTGTGCAGTGCGCTGAAAAAAAAAAAAAAACCTCTAAGTACAAGTAGCTTTATGTGGCAGAATAAAAGGGGAAATAGGACTTCAGCTGCTGTGTCTAAAGTGTAAAATAGTTGTGGACTATTGAAAGACTTGCTCTGCCTTTCTTAGTAAGACATTAAGCAATAGACGGGTTCCGTTAATTTTTGATTTATTTGCTCGTGAAGAAAAGTTGTTTGCATATCTGAACAGTGGGTGGGGATGTCATTAACCCCTCGTGCAGTTTAATGCCAGCTGCATACATCCAGTATCCGTACTTGGGCTTGTTTTGGAATGCAGCCAATGTTTTAATCTGTTTTGTACGGCGCATGACAAGAGGACATTTCACTGTAAAATGTCCTTATTTCCTTATCCTGATTAAACTTTGCTGTGTTTGGTTCACGCAGGTACCGGGCCTTCACGTTTGGTCTCACGTTCCTGCTCTACACAAGCTTCCATCTGTCCAGGAAGCCCATCAGCATTGTCAAGGTAACTCATCCCCTGTCTGAACTGAACAACCCCTTTAAAGGAAGAATTCCCCTGAAGTTAGAAACATACTCATCCTCAGGCAAATTTAGCATTATATCACTTGCTCAAAAATGGATCTTCTTTAGTAAATGGGTGCTGTTAGAGTCTAAACGGCTGATAAAACCATCACAATAACCCACAAGGAATCCACATGACTCCAGTCCATCAGTTAATATCATGTGAAGCCAAAAGCTGTGTGTTTGTAATAAACAAATCTATCATTAAAAAGCTGTATATGAAGTTCAGTATAAGTATGTCCAACTTTATCTGCATACATAGTGCACGGTGAATTATATGTATTTAAGTGCTTGATTACTTGCATTGATTTAATTGTAGCAATGCATTTTTATATTTTATTATTTTTAATTGAATTTTGCATTTTCTTTGCACTCACTTATTTTTATTAAGATTTAATGTATGCATGTACTCATGTATTTATGTAAAAACTAGGCTATGTTTTGTAGTTAGAGCCAGAATTATTCTGTTTCTGGTTGATTACCATCTTTTATCATCTGTGCATGGTATAACAGTCAGACAACACTATATTGTTCTGAGATGGCATGACCAGAACTATTATCACCATCCCTTGCGCTTACTGGAACTCAAAGTGCTTTTTTGCCATTTTCAGTCACATATTAACTCATTTATCTGAGTGTAATCCAGGAGTGCATGGCACACAGCCATCTAACTATGTTGAACTTACTATAGTCAGCCTTAAAGGGATAGTTCAACAAAAAATTACCCACCCTTGAGCCATCCTAGGTGTATATGACTTTCATCTTTCAGATGAATACAATTAGAGTTATATTGAAAAATATCCCCGCTTTTCCAAGCTTTATAGTGGCAGTGAATGGGGGCGAGATTTTGGAGTCCGTTTTTATATTTCAAAATCTAGATTTCCATTCACTGCCATATTAAAGCATTGAAGCATTTGCAATATAAGATTGTATTCATCTAAAAGAAGAAAGACCTATGGCTTGAGGGTGAGTAAATCATGTTCATTTTTGGGTGTACTATCCCTTTAATATGTCTATGCCCTGTGTCAACCTTTTCTGAATGTATGTGTGTGTTTATATAGAGTGAGCTGCATAAGAACTGCTCTCATGTGATGGAGGCACCTACAGAGAGCAGCAGCAGTCAGCAGCCTGTACTTCACCCAGAACTGGACTGCAGCTGGAAGCCTTTCGGTAAGATTTAGATATCGGAGTATTTTAAATTCATAGCAATATGTGTTTCTGTCACTTTCAGCCAGTGCATTAAATATGTCTTAAATATCTCTGTTTTTCTGTCCCTGTAGACAGAAATAACTATAAGCAGCTGCTCGGAGCAATGGATTACTCTTTCCTGTGTGCTTACGCCATAGGCATGTATCTAAGGTAAGAACAGATACAAAACACTCAAATATTGATGTATAATAAAAAAGTGAAGAGATTTTCAGAAATCTAGAAATGAAGATCTGTCATTTACCCTCCAAGTCTGTTCCCTCAAACCTTTGGCAGGTCAAAAAGTTCATAAAGACACTGTAAAAGTAAATAATTCAAGTCTGTTATAAGCTTGCATTCAAATGTAGGTATGGATCAGCGCACACACATAGAGCAATCAAATATGATAAATAGACACTCAAGCGTGTCTTTATAAAGTTTTATTGTAATTGACATTCAGTGAAAGTTTCACTAAAGATATATTTGTGACCCTGGAGCACAAAACCAGTCATAAGTAGCACAGGTATATTTAGCAACAGCCAGCAATACATTGTATGGGTCAAAATTATCTAATTCCTACCATAAATATATAAAATTATATATAATTGTATATGCATTGCTAAGAACTTCATTTGGATTTTCTCAGTATTTTGATTCCAGATTTACAAATAGTTGTATCTCAGCCAAATTTTGTCCAATCCTAAAAGCTTTCAGATGATGCATAAATCTCAATTTCAAAAAACCCACCCTTATGACTGGTTTTGTGGTCCAGGGTCACATTTGTGTTTCAAAGATGAATGAAAGTTATATTGATTGAGAATGACTTGAGGGTCAGCAAATAATGACAGAATTTTCATTTTCAGTGGAATAATTGGAGAGCGTTTGCCCATTCGCCTCTACCTGACTGTGGGCATGTTGACCAGTGGTCTTTTCACCTGTCTGTTTGGACTGGGATACGTCTATGACATCCATAGCCTGGGCTTCTATATATTTGTTCAGGTGGGTGTCATACAAAAGCAGTCTCAGATGGACATTAAGACTGTATTTATTTTACCAAAAGTGTGTGAGATATTACTGCAAATTCAACTGTTTCCTGTTTGAATATATTTCAATATTTATTCCTGTGATTCAAAGCTGAATTTTCACCATAATTAATCCAGTCTTAAGTGTTAGATGATCCTTTGGAAATCATTCCAATATTTTCATTACTTTTTATTTTTTAATCTTTTGTATGTAGGTGGCCAATGGCTTGGTCCAGACCACTGGTTGGCCTAGCGTTGTGACTTGTATTGGCAACTGGTTTGGCAAGGGCAGGTAAGAAGCATCACACTTCCCACATTGCACACAATAAAACATAAATGCATATATTGATAAAACAACTCTAAACATGAGCATTCAGTGTTTCATTTGCTCAGATGCTTGAGATGAAGCAATGCTTATCCTGTTCGTTGGTCTTTTTTTATACACTACAAATTATAACAGATCTGTTATTACATTTATGCATTTATGCAAAGCGACTTACACTGCATTCAAGTTACAGTTTTACATTTTATCAGCTCTTGCTTTCTCTGGGAATCGAACCCATGATCTTGGTGTTGCTAGCACCATGCTCTACTATTTGAGCTACAGGAAAGATTATCACCATCTAAATAAATGTTGCTTGTGTGTTGTGGTGTCAGGAGAGGCCTCATCATGGGTCTGTGGAACTCGCACACATCGGTGGGCAACATTCTGGGCTCTTTGATCGCTGGATATTATGTCTCCTCTAACTGGGGTCTGTCTTTCATCGTTCCCGGAGTTATCATCGCTGCTATGGGAGTCATCTGCTTCCTCTTTCTAATCGAGCGTAAGTAAATCTGTCGTCTGCCTTATTTATTTGTGCAAGTGTGTCTGGGGGAAAAGTTGCCACAAAGAACCAATCAAAGTGGTTGATAGATTTTAATGCTAATGCTTCTGTGTCTCCAGACCCTAATGATCTGAAGGTCGCCAGTACACACAGTTCAGCTCCAAGCAGTCAGGTTAGTCCACCATTTATTTCATTTTATTTACAGTCATATTGGCCTCCAAGAATATAATGAATGTATATGTATATGTAAAATTTGGGTCAGGAAATTATTATTATTATTTTGCAAATCAACTTATTAAAATGATTCTGAAGGATCATGTGAAGATAGGAGTAATGATGAAAATTCAGCTTTGCATCACAGGAAAACAGCTGTTTTACATTGAAAAAACTATTTCACAATATTATACTGCATTTTTGATTAAGTAAGTGCTGCTTTGGTGAGCATAAGATAATTGTTTTTTAAAAACATATGTTTTTTTTGACCAACCTCAAACTTTTAAACCGTATTATAGTATATGGTATATGCCTTTACAGCTTTGTTTATACTGTACACAGATTCGATGTGGGTTTCAAATCCAGTCTCTCAGGAATGACAAGTCTAATTTTGCAGGCAAATTAGTTTTTTAGACAGGCCTGTCAGTACTCATTCCAAAAAATCAATCAATGTGGTTTGTATTGGGCTGGTAAATATCATATTTCATGTGTTTTTTGCTATTTGTGACAAAAACAAAACTAGTTTAAATCAGATAAGCAGAAAAAATTAGATTTTTGCTGTATATCGTAACGAAACCTGAAAGACAGCCAGAGTCTGTGTGATCTTCACATAAGTTAATGTCTTTTCCCAGCGGTCTGAGGGAAAGGTTGGTTAGATAACATGACGCACTCGTGCTCAACAGCAGTCGCTATGACAACAGCCCTGTAATGCGTACACCTGCGAGTCTCAGTAGAGCGTGAGCTGCTCTTCTAACACAGGAGACGTCACATTTCTGAAATGCTTCATCAGACCGATTTGATTCACGTTCAGGAGGAGTGGCTAATCAGGAGTAAGGGGGTGACAGCAGGAGCAAATGTAAATTGATGCCCGTTTTCCTCATTGTGACTGTGGAGGAGGAATTAATCATATTCAAGTGCAACTTCAAACACTTTTTTTTTTTTTTTTTCAGCTTGCCGCTGCACAATTTTTGATTCTCTGTCATTGTTTATGCTAATACCTTTTGGTTTGCTTATAAAGCATCCTTAAATATTCATAGCAGTTAATTAATTGCAATTTAGGAGGTGTTACACCACAGTATTTTTGTCTAGCCCTCTATATTGGGAATTGGGTCAATGATCCTCTTGTAAATATATGCAAATATTTAGCATTTAGATATATAATATATTGGTAGTTGCCATAGACATAGTCACAAAACCATTTGTTTTTCTACAGGTGTTTAGTGAAACCTTGAAACTTGTCACTGTTTTATTAAGTTCCTCACCACTTTTTCTCAGGGAGTGACAAACACATATTTAAAAGCTGAAATTTTCTTTTTGTAATTATAATGTAAATATTTGATAGTTGTTAAATGAGTGTTTACATGTTTTATGAAGGACCAAACAGGAAGTAATTATATTAAGTCTGCGCTTGTTTGGTTTGGTTAAATATAAAAAGCTTCAATATGCCTGATCAAATGTATTAAAATATATATATATATATATATATATATATATATATATAAATTCAGGGTTTATTATCACTTTCTTTTCAGATTCAGATTTTAATTTATAGATTCAGATTTGTATCTGCATATTAAGACTTTTTAACTATATATTTGTACTTAATTATATATTCTGAATTATTTCTTTATATTCAGAATTTATAAATAAATGCTTGGTTTTGTATCAGTATATTTAGAATAAATAAAGTTCAGAATTTATTCAGTTTGTAACTATATTTTACATTCATATTAAGAATTCTAAATATATACAGTATTTAAATAAATGAATTTCTAAATAAATAGAGGAAAAATTTTATGTAATTTAAACTATGTGTGTCCTGTGTTATCATGATAATATAATTAATGTAACAAATAAATGCAGAATATACCCAGTCTATGCATTCCTCTTTTTTTTGTTAATGTGGCATTATCTTATGTTTTTTTTTTTTTTTTTAATCAGAAGCTTCATAAAAACTGGAATGGTGTGAACGGCCATAAAGACCTTTACTTGCAGTACAAGCCAGGAGCTAAAACACAGGTTTGTCCACCTGACTGTGTATATATATATATATATATATATATATATATATATATATACATCATTTAATCTTTCATTCCTTCAGAGGTATTGATTGAGATGTTTTACTGTCCTGTCTTCTGTTTCAGAGCTGGGACACAGAGCTTCTGCTGGAACAGGAGAGCATTGGTGTGTGTGTTCCTGTGCAGCAGGTGGTGGTGGTGAAGAGCGAGGCCGAACCGTCAGCTATCAGCTTTATGGGAGCTTTACGCATTCCTGTGAGTGCTTCCCATCTGTCTGTCCATCACTCAGCGTGTGTTACAGCGTCTCTGACGTTTCTCCTGCTGTGTGTTTGCAGGGAGTGGTGGAGTTCTCTCTTTGTCTGCTGTTTGCCAAACTGGTCAGTTATACCTTCCTCTTCTGGCTTCCCCTTTACATCACTAAAGCAGGTAACTCACAAAATTTAATGAGATCTCATTACTTGTGTTTTATTGTGACAACAAATATAAAATTTCTGTAATTCTGCAGATGTAGACTGTTGTTGTTTTTATTTTTTCACTAGTTCACCTAAAATTTTAATTTGCTTAAAAGTACTCCCCCTCAAGCCATTCAAGATGTAGATGACTTTGTTTCTTTATTAGAACAGATTTTGAGAATTTTGCCAGTCCAGTTTGTATATGGAAATATGAGTTCTTCATCCATAATATTGCTTTCTCCACTGAAAAGTTGTCTTTTCTGAACCAGGAGAGAAATATGTAGAGCTCAAGCACAGTTTACAAGCAAAAAATGGTACAAAACAATTCTTAACAAATATGTTGGTTGATTTTGACAAAAGATGGAGAAACATTTACTCTGGATGAATTTTTTTCTTTTTTAATAATGGGCTTGTATTTTTGCCAAAAGGTTTAAAGTTAAAACAACTTGATGGATTTGTTTCTCACAAAAACACATCTTTTCACTTCACAAGATAATAATTGATGCCTCATTCTCACGGCACCCATTCACTGCAGATAATTCGTTGGTGAGCAAGTGATGCGATGCTAAATTTTTCCAGATTTTTTCTGATGAAGAAACAATACCATATATAGTAACACTTCGATAGTCCACTTTAGACATTCTACTAATGGTAAACTACTACATGTCAACTAGCAGTCGTTAGTAGTAGTCAGAGTATTAATAGACTGGCTGATGAATAACTAACACTTTATTTTGATGGGTCCACAACATACAACTTTGCAAGTATATGCCAACCTATTTTACTAACATTAAACCTACCCTAACAGTCCACTCTGAGATTTAGTAGACATGTAGTTGCAAATTAAGGAGAATTAGTTGACGTGTAGTTACAGAGTAACTTATGCTTACTAGAATGTCTAAAGTGGTCTATCAAGATAAAGTGTAACCCATCTACAAACTCATCTTGGATGCCCTGAGTATTAGTACATTCTTTCAGCACAGTGACTAAGATGTATTTCTATTCTCAGCTCACCTTGATGCCAAGAAAGCTGGAGACCTTTCAACTCTGTTTGATGTGGGAGGCATTGTTGGTATGTAGAGTTGTCAGTCCTGTTTTTAGGTGCAAAGGCACCTAATGAAACCGTTGCATAAGAGCTTTTAGAGGACAGTCCTAACATTACCCATAGCAAGTTTGGAGTCTCTAACTCAAACTCTCTAACACCACCACTTGTCCAAACTTTCAAAAGATTTATGCTAATAACGTTTGAACCGTAAGCAACACAACACAAATTATTTTTTCCTCTGAATCATTGGCTTATGCCGAGTCGAATGAGCTCCAAATTTGAAAAATCGTAAGGTTTCGTTTTTTCGCTATTCTCAATTGTTTGTAAAACCTACTTTTTCGAACTCGCCCTAGGCCGTTGCACCAATTGTCACAAAAATTGATCCAGATCTCGTCCCCGTAATTGCTGCTTGCGGCTGTATTTTTCTTTATGGTTTGGTAGGCTATTAATAGTTGATATACACCCATCTGTGACCACTCATCAGTTGCTTTCTTTAATAATGAAAGAAAACGTGTCATAAAACCCTTATACTAACATGTTTTTGGCTTGTTTGGGACAGGTCCTAGCTCGTATTTTCATATTAATCCGTGTTTCTTCATCCCTCAATTATTTAAATGAAGTGAAACTGTTCTGTCCATGCAAAACTATATACTGTTATCAACACTCCCATTCATAGGTTTGGCTTTAGTAAGATTTATTTTTTTTTGTATTTGATTCAGTAAGGATGCGTTCAGTTGAGCAAAAGTGACAGTAATGATATTAAAGATATTACAAAAGATGGGAGCCTGCAACAGTCAAACACTTTTGTTTACCTCGTGGTTACATAGAAGTGCTGTGATAAAGCAGTGCAGAGTAATGCCAAAACAAATCACGACCCTTAAGGATTTCTGTGTGTGTGTGTGTGTGTGTGTAGGAGGGATCCTGGCTGGAGTGATGTCTGATAAGATGGGAAAGAGGGCCACAACTTGTGCTGTGATGCTTCTGCTAGCTGCGCCCACAGTATGTCATTCTGCTGATCAAATATAGGGAGCTTGTGCATTTAAAGGCTCTTTGCTGTGTCTCCATTGACAGTGGTTTGTGTATGTTTGTGTGTTTTAATAGCTCTACGGCTTCTCTATGATGAGTCAGTTTGGCCTGGGTCCTACTATTGGTAAGACGCCCAATCCTAATGTTGCCTTTTGAGTTGCATAAGAGCTTTTGACTGCCTCTGCTTTGATTCAAATGAGAAAACTAATGAGATTTAACAGTGGACAGCTGATGCAAACTTTAAAGTGTTGTTATATTGTATGAAAAAATGCTTATTGTATGTATGTTATTTGCTATGAAGGCATGCTGCTGGTGTGTGGTGGTTTAGTCAACGGACCATACGCTCTCATCACAACCGCTGTCTCTGCTGACTTGGTGAGTGTTTGTCTGCCTTTTATCAGGTCTAATGCGTGTATCACATGCTTATTCATCTGTCAGATGCTGTTTTTTCTGATGTATTATTTGTGTTTTTAGGGCACACACAAGAGTCTGAAGGGCAATGCCAGGGCTCTCTCTACGGTGACGGCTATTATAGATGGCACTGGATCTGTTGGTAAGAGTGTTATAATTCTCATATCTGTAGATACTCATTGATCTTTTATCGTGGTGCTGTGTCATGCAGAGCTGAGAGAGGTCACTCTTGGACTTTCATCTTCTGCAGGTGCTGCTGTGGGACCTTTGTTGGCAGGACTGCTGTCAGCACAAGGATGGGATAAAGTCTTTTACATGCTTATGACCGCAGACTTTTTAGCACTGCTGGTGAGTTGAAATAGATACCGACTTCATCATTGTTTATATGTATGTTTGTTTTTTTGAAAAACCTATATGCAGCTTTTTCCATAGAGATCGTTGAGACTATCAAGCTCCTAAAGCAATCAAAAAATAACATAAAAGTAGTCCATACACCTCATGTACATTTGAAGTCTTCTAAAGTCATAAAATCTTGTAAACAGGCTGGAATTTGAGTCGTTTTCTCAGATCTTATTCTCAGTCCTGTATTTTCAAAGGACTTGCGTTTTTCTGTTTCTCACACATGGTTAATATTAGTATCTTCCAGACAAGTGTTTCTCCAACATGAATCTGGGACCCACTAGGGGGCCTCAACACACTTCTACAGGAAAAAAATTATTAATTTGGTTAAAATGGTTACACTTTTGATAGTCCACTTTAGACATTCTACTAACTATAAGTAATTCTGTGACTACGTCAACTAATTCTCATTAATTTGCAGCTACATGTGTACTAACTCTCCGAGTAGTCTGTTAGGGTAGGTTTAGGGTTCGTAGAATAAGTTGACATATACTTGCAAAGTTTCTGATATTTAGTATGTTGTGGACCCATCAAAATAAAGTGTTAGAAGATATTAAGCAGACAGTCTAATACTCTAATGACTGCTAGATGCATAGTTACTTACTGTTAGTAGAATATCAAAATAAAGTAATATCAAATGATTTAATAACAAGCAAGCTTTAAAGTACCTAAAGTAGCTAAAATATAGATTTAGGATGACACAATTTTCATTATTGTTTAAGGAAACAGGATTGGTCATGTGATGGAATTTTATATATATATGCCATATACTGTATATATGTTTTAAATATATAATGAATTTAAATTTTCTAGTTATGTTAATTATTTTTGTGGGTTCAAATTTATTTCAGAAACCCACAAATCACAAAGGACTAGGAAAGACATGTATATTTATTGGTAATAAAAACACTGAAGAATTAAATAAACCAGTAATGAAAACTTCTAGAATTGTTATTGAATGAAATATATTTGTTGAATGAAATATATGGCCACTTCTATGTTCTATAAATAAAACATTTGAAAGTGAGCAGCTTTGTCAATAGCTGTCAAATGGTTATGGGTTTTGGGCCTCTCTGGAGCTGGACATAAGCTGTTACTATGAATTGTAATATGGGAACAATGAATAGAAACTAGTTTTACTTCCCCGTAGGAAAACAGGTTTTGTGGTGAATACAGTTTAACAACACAGTGTACGTTTAAGTGATAAATTAAAGGGTTAGTTCACCCCAAAATGAAAATTTTGTCTTTACATACTCACCCTCATGTTGGTGCAAACCCGTAAGACCTTCGTTCATCTTCGGAGCACAAATGAAGATATTTTTGATGATATCAGAGAGCCATCTGACCCTCCATAGACAGCTACACAACTGAAATGATCCCAGATCCAGAAACAGAGTAAAAACACTGGTAAAACAGTCCATGTGACATCAGTGACTCAACTACAGTTTTGTGAAGCTCCGAGACATCGATGACGCGTCAGTTTCTATTACATTTTTCATGAGACTGTGTGTTCTTATCCTATGAGAAGACGCTTCACTTAATTATTCAAAACAGCATGTGTTGATTTGCTTAGAGCCGTCATGCTTCAGACTGTGAGATCGCATAAATTAACTGAGAGAAATGTTCATGGTTTGGAGGAGAGTTTTTGTTTTTGCTTTGTAGTAAGAGTTCAGCAATGGCACAAACATGATTAATTCACTTAGTAACCATTTTTACGGCTTAACTCATCAAAGCGGCTTATATAAACGCTGCTGAATAAGCCTTAAAAGTTATCAGAGGTGCAACAGCGCGTTCATATATGTGTTTGATGCAGAGGGCAAATGGCTTTGCATTTATTTGTGTTTTAACTCAATGAGAGTGAAATGAAACCGTTTGAATCCCAAGCTGTGCGTGTTTTCCGGATCTGGGATCATTTCAGTTGTGTTGCTGTCTATGGAGGGACAGATGACTCTCTGATATCATCAAAAATATCTTAATTTGTGTTCCGAAGATGAACAAAGGTCTTAAGGGTTTGTGACAACATGAGGTTGAGTCATTAATGACAGAATTTTCATTTTGAGGTGAACTAACCCTTTTACTAAAGAAATCACAGAGTTATGACAAAAATAAAAATAGTTTGTATTTTCTTCAGCTTTTACTGAGACTTGTGATGAAGGAGCTTCGCTCTCATAGGAACCGGCCCGGAGTCGCTGTCGAGTGAGTGCTGTTTCGTTCTTGTTTTTTGGTTACACTCACAAATCAATGGCCAGAACACTCAGAACACCTATCTTTTATAAATACAGTTTTGACAATACAAGTCTTATTTTTCTGTTTCTTTCTAGAATGAAGGAACATTGAGCACTTTGCACTGGATACAAATGTTCATCTCTGACCACTTCCTACCCTGGACCAAAACTTGACTGAAACCTGTGCTTAGTCCTCTGTTTTAGAAAGTGGACTATACAAAGAGAGACTTTTTTTCTTTTTTTCCGGGCAAAGAAACTTTGAGGAATACTTATCTCTTGTCTTTAGTACATCAGTCTGGACCTGCAGCTCTGCCTGCGTTTGTCCTTTGGTTATACCCAAACAAATGAACATGACTCAATGCGAGATCAAGCCTAAATATCCCTCCAGTTAAATAATGCACAATTGCACAGCCAAAAGTAGCCTCCCTTCGCTGCTAACAAGGGGAATTTAAAATAAATGCAGTATAATTTCTACTTCTAGATCCCCGGGCACACAGCGCCTTCATTAAACACACAGAACAAATGTCCCTGTAGATAGTTCATAAATCTACTCTTGCATGAATTGTCACATCAAATTGAACACTGCAATTCATGTAAGAATGGCTTGAGAATGATTTACAGTGAAATTTGTTCTGCTCGTGTTTCATAAACGAGGCCCATTGAACACATGGTCAGTTTATTTATGTATATAATATATGCCTTTCTATAAACCAAAGCCAATTTTGTTAGTTGTTGAGAAATTGTATGTTATATTTGGACTGTTTTCCGTGTCTTTCTGTGGTGACGTTTTTATCCTGTGTTTGTATATAGGGGATCCACTAGCCAATTATGACAAATGATTTCCTTTTATTTAATTTTATATTTATTTATTTTTTCACTGCTGGCCTGTGACTTCATGAATAAACATAGTGTTTCGAGTCGATATGAATGGAGGTTAGCATTAGTTTTTATCGAACCACTATTTACTATACATTCATATACAAACAGAATTTAAGCTGTTCTATATAAATAATAGAAGATATATCATATCGGCATCATGATTTGTATTCTCTGTAGAATGCAGTATTAGAACTTTAAAAGCGTTTCTATTTCCAGGTTTAAAATGTTCACACTTAGTTCAGTCTGTACGATATAAAATCTGCGAGCAAATCCAAAGCGTCTCCTTGACTGTAATTGTATGTGCGCATTTAGGACCCGCACCTGCCTCTGCAGCTATAAATATTTAAAGTGTCTATTTGAATGTTCAGGTTACTGTTGGATTGTGTCGTTCTGTAGAGCTAGAAGCACATGCAGATGTTTGGACCTCTTATGTAATCATGCGTGTAGCACGTGTGCATTTGCCCTTATAGGACGACGTAATCTAGGTAAATGAATGTATCTGGATAATTTATGGGTAGAACCCTGGTGTAATGAGAGAAAATACATTGTGCCTTCTTTCTATTTGTGTTTTTGTATAGGGATACGTTTTTGGAGTGTTCATTTTTAAGTTATTATCAGCACTTTTAAAGACTCCTGCTACAAATAGAGGTTTGGGAATTAGCTGTACCATGTTGTTGTGTGTACAAAGAGGACGTTTTGAATAAAGCAATTACAAAAGGCAACACATCTCCCTTCTTTTGCCACAGCAAGCTATGTGCTTTTTTTTTTTTTTTTTTTAATCATATACATTAATAATTTTATACTCGCACAGGTTCATGAATTCATTAAGCACAACGAAGGATTATATATATATATATATAAATATATTTATTTATTTATTTTTATTTTTTTCTCACAGACTCATAAATGAATCATAATTGATTGAGATGGATATATATGGAGTGTATATGTATAAAAACTATACACACAGATCGCATATAAATGCATATTTAAATATGAAAAATGTTCATATTTAAGTTTGTGTGTGTGTGTATAATATATATATATATATATATATATATGTATATGTAGTGCACACATACACAGATTTCTAAATTAATAATTAAACAAAAATAATAATATAAAAATATTGTTATTCTGTATTAATTTATTACCTGTATGTATATATTTTTTTAAATAAGTGTATGTTTGAATTAAATATAATAAATGCAGTTAATGCAGAATTAAGTAATATGTAATTATAATAACATCATTTGACATATTTTCATTAAACTGACAATTTCTCGTTTTTAGGTGGGCCTAATAACAAAATAAATTGTCATGGAAGTCGTATAAAAACCATTGTAACTATATTTTTCTGTCTCTTACATAAAATAAATAACCAGTCGAGCTCTAGCTCTGGAT
>JAUMHE010000056.1:4073884-4088927 GCA_032359235.1 Enteromius mattozi
TTCACACCAAGCTGCTTACCTACAGATTCAGTCTTCCCAGCCTGGTGCAGGTCTACAATTTTGTTTCTGGTGTCCTTTGACACCAGACACCGGGTGTCTTTTATACTGATAACGAGTTTAAACAGATGCCGTTAATACAGGTAATGAGTGGAGGACAGAGGAGCCTCTTAAAGAAGAAGTTAAAGGTCTGTGAGAGCCAGAAATCTTGCTTGTTTGTAGGTGACCAAATAGTTATTTTACAGAGGAATTAACCAATTAATTCATTAAAAGTCCTTAACGTTACACACATTCACAAAATAGAAGGAAAAGTAAAGGACCTCGTACACCACGAGAGATAAGTCTTTAAACTGTAGCTGAGACAACATTACATTTAAGTAACAAATAATATCACAGAGCAGTAATGTCGTGGTTTAACGTTATGGGGCGCAGTGTTTAGTTAATGTAGCTAAATTTAGGCTACGCTACCTGAAGAAAAAAGAGCACGGAATGCTCAACACAAAAATGATGGACACATTGTCAGATTTGGCACGTCGCGGACATATACTTGAAAAAATATGTCCTTAAAAGATTAATGTTAGCACGAAATGGTCTTGCAAAACATTACAAAGCCATGCAGACAGTAACTGAACTTACCCTCGTATTTCGTTAGTTCATGAGGTGTTAAGGGACATATAAATAAAGCTTTGCGCACGCGCTCACACACGTACACTCGCGCACACTTTGCACGAATACATATTTAAGTTTATTTAACGATAAAACCATTTTTGGGTTAAAATAACCCAACCCAGAGGTTCAGTGGTGAAAATTAATTTGCCCCACCTGGAACAACCCAACTTTGTGTTTACATTACCTCAAATAACCCAGAATTTTGACCCCGCACAATTAACCCAGCAATGTGTTTACAGAAATAACCCAGCACTTTTAAGAGTGTACTGTTAAAATATGAATACAGTTTAAAATAACTTTTGTATTTGAATATTTTAAAATGTAATTTATTCCTGTAATAAAAGCTGAATTTTCCGCATCCTTCAGAAATTATTCTAATATACTGATTTCGTGCACAAGAAATATTTCTTATTATTATTGAAAACAATTGTGCTGATTAATATTTTTGCCTAAACATTTATTTATGGATCATTTGATGAATAGAAAATGTACAGAACAACAGCCTATAAAAGAAATGTCAAAGTAGTCATTATAGAAATCTCAACAAATCTTATATAAATTATCAATATATTTTTGAATTTTTAATTTTATTGCAACTATTATCTTGATTACTGAACTCTGAGTATCTGACTTGGAATAGATTATGGGCTGCATATATGGTATTATTTATGAAGCTTTATTGCTGAGTTCACTATGAACTATATAGATTTCACCAAAAGAAAAGAGCATGCAGATTTGTAAGGAATGATGTGAATAAATTATAATGAATTTAAGATGTACGCAATGGCCACAGCCAGGCGTTGATTCTCGGGGGTTAACTGAGAGCTCTGTCACCTGCAGTACATGCTCTCCCAGCAAACCATAGATGCCCTCAGAAAACCCGCCTTCGACGTCTGGCTGTGGGAGTCCAACGAGGTAAGATGTAACCCGCCACTTTTCTGTCTTCCTCCTTTTCTCTCTCCCTCTGCCTTCTCTTTTCTGTGCGTGTTGCTTGTGTTTGTGGGGTTTGTGTAGTACCACCTCTCACAGGAGACAGTAGAAGCTTTGAGGCAGCCAATCTTCGATGTGTGGCAGTGGGAACCTAACGAGGTGAGGATCGGCCAAATGAGAGATGTTCTTCTGAAGTTGATGTACCAGTGCACACGATGCATTATAGAGACTTGGTGAAAATGACTGACATGCAAAACCACATTCTTTGTACTGCAGAAGATACTAGCATCAGTGTTTTGTACTTTAAGATGCTGAGTTGTCTGGAGCATATGTACCATGACCTCGGGCTGGTAAAGGACTTTAATATTAACCCCATCACACTGAAAAGATGGCTGGTAAGACTATATTATAAAATTATAGTCTCTCATGTTGTGTTCAGGTCATTTTTACTGACTAAAACTTACTGACTGCTCTTACATGGTATATAAAAAAAAACTGAAAAAATCCCCACTTGTGTTGGTTAATCTTTTTGTCAAATATTTCCATCTTTTAATTGGCTTGTAAATATCTGGTATGTCATTATCATCAAATATTTTTGTCATTTTTTTTCTCCATCTAGCACAGATTTTCTATTGCTTTAAGAAACTTATTGGTTGTATGCCTCACTGATCTGAGCTTATGCACCTCTCCTAATAAGTGAATATTGTCAAAATGTTTCCAAAAGAATTTTTCCCCACTCAAAATCTAAAGTGCATAAGCTCAGATCAATGATCTATGATCAGTCAGTTCCAAAAAAAAAAATTAAATTAAATTAAATTAAATAATTTTTTGTGTGACTTATATTTTAATACAGAATAATATGAAATAAAATAATTTGGCCACTAAAGGCACACATAACAGTTTATGAATATTAGTGCATTATATAACACAATTTACACAATTTTCAAACTAAATATTTAACAAAATCTGTCAAAGTAAAAACATTTAATGAAACAAATAAAATAATAAGAGTAAAATAACGATTGCTTCTCTACTTTCAGCTTTGCATCCATGACAATTACCGGAACAATCCTTTCCATAATTTCCGCCACTGCTTCTGCGTCACTCAGATGATGTACAGCATGATCTACCTCTGTAACCTACAGGTAAAGACACTTTCTGCTTCTCATTTTAAACTGTGTTTTAAGGATAGCTGTTTTGCTCCACAGCCACCTGTTTCTTTTGCTCAGGAAAGTTGGAGTATCAGAGGTAGATTAAAGATAAGTGGGAGGTGAATGAAAGAGACTGAGAGATAGCGAAGTGATAAATGAGTGATGTATGGGGGTGTAAAAGCAATTCTGCGTCTATGAAGATGCTTTCAACCTCTCTGTGCTGCTGTTGCCATGGATGTGTATTAAGAGGTCATTGGATTAATTATCCGAGCTATTACAGGCCCAGCTATTAGGGGACAAATTACTTACTTTAATTTAGCAGTGAGAGCAGACCCGGCCTCACGATGACTGTCAACACTCAGAAAGAGCCTTACTCTGCTGTGCTTCTGTGTTTTTTAGGAAAAGTTCACACAAGTAGATGTTCTTATTTTGATGACAGCAGCTGTGTGTCACGACCTGGATCATCCTGGGTACAACAACACGTAAGAGCCTCCATCGTTCAGAACCGCTTTATACACTGACATTTATATTACCGCTCATAAATATTCTTTCCAGCCATGTATATTTCTACTCTTAGCCTTAAATATTTATTTTGCATTATTATTGCATTATATATATATATATATATATATATATTTATATATTTATATTTATTTTTTTATTTTTTTTAACTAGATTTTAATACTTTTATTCAGCCAGGATGCAATAACTTGATCAGTTCTGTCAGTAAAGACATTTATAAAGTTACAAATCATTTCTGTTTCATATAAACGTTGCTCTGTTTAACATACTATTTATAAAAGAATCTTGAAAAATATCAGTGTTTGTGCACAATTTTTTCCCCCCTCATTTCCAAGCACAACATGTTTTCAACACTGATAATAATAATAAATGTTTCTTGAGCGGTAACTCAGCATATTAAAATGATTTATTTGTGACACTGAAGACTAATGATGCTGAAAATGTAACCTTGCATCACAGGAATAAATTACATTTAAAAATATATTCAAATAGAAAATAGTTTTTTAAAATGTATTGTATTAGTTAAATTTCTAATACTTCACAATATTATTATTTTACTAAATTTTATCAAATATTATACCAGCGCCAAAGATTTAAACAGTAGTGTATATATTTTCTCCTTAAATTAATTTGTTTAAAATACAGTAAAGTACATCAGTGATATTCAATATTATTAAAAAGAAAAAATAATTTTAATAATATTTTCATTTTAATACCTTTTTAAATGTTTGTTTGTTTGTTTGTTTGTTTGTTTAAAAAAATACAATTATTACAGGGAAAAAAAAAATTCTGGAACCATTTCAAATTATTCACACACACACACACACACACATTTACATGTATATATTATTATTCATATAATTTATCTAATACTGTATATAAAAATGTATATAAATATTTTTTTTTAAATATATATATGCATGTGTGTGTATTAATATATATACTGTAATAAATATAAATAAACTTTGGATGTGATTAATCATGATTAATTGTTTGACAGCACTACTATATTTATATTTTTGCATATTTATAGCAGGTCATTGTGTTCCACATATTCCACTTGCACACCATATCCAAGTACTGTAGAGTTTGTATTTACACCCGTCACCAGTGTAATGTTTCGGACCCTCTTTTGCAGGTATCAGATTAATGCACGTACAGAGCTAGCGGTGAGGTACAATGACATCTCTCCTCTGGAGAACCATCACTGCGCCGTGGCCTTCCAGATATTCTCTCAGCCTGACTGCAACATCTTTGCCAACTTTGATCCTGAAGCCTTCAAACAGATTCGCCAGGTGTGCCTCAGGCCTTTAAACCGAGCTTTGTGCACGCATATGCAATACATCTGTCTTTGAGCAATGAATAATTTGTCTGTTACTTTGTCTCTGACAGGGAACCATCACCCTGATATTGGCCACAGACATGGCCCGACATGGCGAGATTCTGGACTCTTTCAAACAGAAAGTGGATAACTTTGACTTCACTAATGAGGAGCATGTTACTTGTGTGAGCTCTCTGAACTCATTTAACAGTGCTGCTGTACAGCTACAAAAAAGACAAGCTGATTAAACTTGTATCTCTGTATCTGTGGCAGCTGAAGATGGTGCTGATCAAGTGCTGTGATATCTCTAATGAGGTTCGGCCGATGGAGGTCGCTGAGCCGTGGGTGGACTGTTTGCTGGAGGAGTACTTCATGCAGGTAGGTGAGATTATGAGTATGTTGTATGGAGATGTAAAATCCATCCCTCTCAGTTAAAGGAATAGTTTGTCCAAAAATGAAATTACACCACAAACCACTCATCCCCAAGCCATCCTAGGTGTATACGGCTTTCTTTTTTCGGACGAACACAGTCAGAGTTTTTTAAAAATGTATCCTGGCTCTTCCAAGCTTGGTCACTATTCCTTTAATCAAAAAATGCTGATAACTGACTCACCCTCAGATGAGTTTGTTTCTTCATCACTACTGATTTGTAGAAATTTATATTACATCATTTGCTCAACAATGGATCCTCTGCAGTGAATGGGTGCCATCAGAACGAGAGTTCAAACCACTGATAAAAACATCACAATAATCCACATGACTCCAGAACATCAGTTAATGTCTTCTGAAGAGAACAGCTGAGTATTTGTAAGAAAAAAACATCAAGATGTTTTAAACTTTAAAATTTGAGTCCTCTATCCATAATATTGCTTTCTCTTGTGAAAAATGTGTCTCATCTGAATCAGGAGAGGAATATGAACAGATCAAACACATTTTACAAGCAAAAACTGTTCTGAACAGTATGGATGTTGATGTGAGAGAATAACAGACTTTTTCACTGGAGGAAGAGTTAGACCCGTTTTGTTTTTTTGGTCCAAAGTGGCTGTTTAACATTGAAAAGTCTTGATGACAGATTCGTTTCTTACAAACGTAGCTTTTCACTTTACAAGACATAAATTGGTGGACTGGAGTGGTGTGGATTATTATAGTGTTTTTATCAGCTGTCTGACGGCACCCATTCACTTCAGAGGACCCATTGGTGAGCAAGTGATGTCATGCTAAATGTCTCCAAATCCTCTCAGATGAAGAAAGTCCTTTATATCTTGGATGGTCTGAGGGTGCTTAAATGTTCTTTTTTTGGGAGATTTTTTAATATTTAATTGTTTTACTACTTTGGTTGATTTTGTGCGCGCTCCTCTCGAAACTAGTTTTTAGCAAAACGTCCCTTAAAGTAATTATTTAATATAATTCACTTTTTGTGCTGTATTTTTTTACATTGTTATTCTATTTATAAACAATCCTCTAACCCTGACCATACAGCAAAACCTGTCCATGAATTTATCACAAGAATAAATTACATTTTAAAATATATGAAATAAAAAAAAGTTAATTCAAATGGTTTTTTTTACAATATTACTGTTCATACTGTATTTTTGATCAAATAAATGCAGCCTTGGTGAGCATAAAAGACTTTTAAAAACATAAAATAATTCCAACCCCATAATTTTGATCTTCATACTTCACTTATTTTTCATCAGAATTGTGTTTTCTCTTTCTCGAATAGAGTGATCGAGAGAAGGCAGAAGGTTTACCGGTCGCTCCTTTCATGGACCGAGAGAAAGTGACTAAACCCACTGCTCAGATCGGCTTCATCAAGTTCGTCCTGATCCCCATGTTTGAGACCGTGATGAAGGTAAATCGGTTAGGCTAAAAGCACAATGTGAAACATACAGGGGAAAGTGATCAAACCAAGTGTGAAAACTGGCCAAGAGACCAGGTTGTGATATTGTTTGTTCTCTGCGTGTTGCAGTTGTTTCCTCAGATTGAGGAGGTAATGGTACAGCCCCTACGAGAGTCCCGGGACAGATATGAGGAGCTTAAACAAATAGATGACGCCATGAATGAGGTTAGCAGTGACCTTCTTATTTTTACGATTACTTTTTAACTGGTATTAGCTATTTCCTCATTATCCCTATTTATTTTCATAGGTGCAAAAAAAGAAGAGTGAAAATTTAACAATGGGAGGAAAAAAGAAATGAGCAAGGTCAATGTCGAAACACCGCACTGCATGCACTTTTGTTATCATTCGTGTTATATATTTGCAATCAAACCTAGCTTTTGCTTATTTGTTTCAGCTGGAATCCCATCAGAGGCAGTAAATGAGTGAATTCATGGCCATCTGCTCAGAAAATCCAAAGCATCTTTCAGGGAATTGAACCATGTACAGCTCAGCTATGAACCATTTGTGTTGTTTTTATTTGGTTTTGTAAAAGTATAAACATTATACAGGATGTACAGATTTTTAGTCACTTTTACTCAGAAAAATAAAAGTCTAACTTTAAGAACAACTGAAGCCACAGATCTCGTTTTTAGAGCACTGATATAATAAAATACGTTCATTCCTGTTGTCTAATGAAATTGTACCAGGATGTGTGTGACTGTGGCGGAGCTGGACTGAAAATCAGACTACAGCACCTTCCTGTTCACAAAATAAACCAAGTAAAGCTTTACTGAATGAATAAAAAGTCATATAGTTATTGTCAATTAACAAAAAGAGATGTATAATTATATAAACAAATTAAAATAATGCCGCGTTCTCTCAGCTGGTGCTCTGAGGCACAGCACTGGTCTCCGTTTTACTTCTCTTATTGGATTTGGAGCCGTTTGCTGCTGCTCTCTTCTTACTCTCCTGATCTAGTCTTTCTTGTTTCTTCTGCAAATATGATGCCATGTTGTCAAAGTTCACTTTATACAGGTGTTTAAACGGACTCTCCAGTCCCACAGAACCTGTGAACAGAGGACAAAGGCAAAAGTGTTCAAAATAAAAGCTGGAGGGGAACAAAGAAGATCAGATCTTCAGAGGTACATTAACCCTATAAAGCATACTGTATTATATTTGCTACATGGGTTGACTTATTCAATACAGGGTTAAGGGGTAATTTTATGCACTTTCATTAGTCCTCCTTGTGTCTTCCTTTATATTACTTTGACAGACACCAAGTCAGTTTTTGATAAACTCATCCTGGTCCTAAGTAAACTGCTTTTTGCAGCTTTGTTTTGACTTTTTTGGACTGAGGAGGATGTTTTGGGTTTTGAAAGGCTGAAGATCAAGCCTAAATCTGCTTTGTCATGACTCCATTTCAGTTATTGGTTTATTTTTCTGTTTCATTATAATATTTGTTGGATTTCTTACCTTTAAAGTTATTCCACTGAGCTTGTAATGCTTCAGTGACCCTCTTCAGTTCAGGAGTCTCGGAGTCACACAGCTATAAACAAGCAACATGAGTTAGTAAGAGCAGAGCTGACTTCAAATCATTGACAGCATGTATGTACCTTCCAGTGCTGCTCTGAGTATCTATACAGGAGCACATTCACATCTTCAGTCTCCAGTAAGACCCACAGCTGACCCTCTGAATCAAATGTCATGTCCCAGGGAGCATGAGGAAGAGCAAGACCCTCAGCAGGGCTCAGACACCCCTCTATCCCAGAATCCACCACGAACAGCTGAACTGAGGGGAATCTACAAAGAAGGATAGGATTTATAATTGGTGTGTAAAAGGCAGCTTTCTTAAGACACATTGTTTTTATTTTAACAAAAGAATACTGCTGTTGTCACTGACCCTCCAGAATCCAGTTAGAGGCCAGATAAAAACATCTGATGAAATGAAACGCACCTCTCACACTGGACAGCTATATGTTTTCCATCTGGTGAGCTGATGATCCTGCTGACAGCAAACCTCTGAAGACAGAAATATACTGTAGTCAGTGTCATTTTCTGAGATTGGTGTAAATTACAAAATAAACACACCTGGAATTGAATAGAAATGCTGAATGTAAATTAACAGAAGCTAATAATCTAAGGCCCTCCATATAGGCTAAAAGATTCCTGCTAGTACTTCTACTGTAATTAAGAGTAAGAGATGTTCCATGAAGATATTTTGCAAACTTAGCAATGCATATTAATAATCAAAAACTTCATTTTCTCAATTTTTTTTTTTTCTTGCACCCTCAAGATACCAGATTTTCAAATAGTTGTATCTCAACCAAATATTTTCCTATCCTAACAAACCATGTATCAATGGTAAGGTTATTTATTCAGCTTATTGATGTATAAAACACAAATTGACCCTTATGGCTGGTTTTGTGGTCCAGGGTCACAAATATTATTACAATGTTTCACATTGTTAATGTATATTTTTGTAGTCAAAATATCAGTTTTCAATTAGATAATTTCATAAATAAATTAATATAAGCTACATAACAATATTTGTAAATTACTAATCAAGTTAGATTTTTAAATGCATTTTCATTAAGTATTTACCATAAAATTTGCATTCATTGACAAACATGCAATGTTTCCAGCAAATATCTTTACTGTTCTCTTTGTCCTACATATTGCTATTATTTGTCACACACTAATTGTGTACAATATTTTTTTCATATTTTAAATAAAAATACATCTAAAAGCAGTATTCTCTCAACCTTTTCTTTTACCTGGAGAATTCTTCGCCTCATTTTCTAACCTGATTTAGTGCCTTACATATTGTATTAATAATTGCCTTACAATATATCATATTTTATATGATATATAAAATTATACAAATTATATGTTTTAATACTTAAAAACTAATTAAAATGCCAGATATACACCCCAGAGATTCACAGACCTCCAGCTGAAAACCTTGCATCTAGGGCATTTTTGTGGGATTGTATGAAACATTGTATGTGTTTTGTGCATGAATGGCTGAAATCAAATGGACGGCACCTTTTCTGCATCTGTGTTTTCAGAGTCAAGGGTAAACTGCCTCAGGTCAACACTGTGTAACCGCCGGCCACTCTCATAATGCCAGACCTTCATTGTGCCATCCTGTGAACACAACCATGTCAGTCCAACTGTATTAAGACACCCTTATAAACAATCCCAACAGTAAAACAATGAAGGCAAACTGAAAAAGCACATACTCCTGAACCAGAGAGAAGCCAGTCAGGATACCCCACAGGAACAAGCAATGCACTGACAAATCTGCATGAGACAACAAACACGTCTCAACAAGGGGGAACAACATATGAGGTGTAATATCACTTGCTTCCCACAGTCCACACTTACTCTCTGTGCTCTAGACAGAAAGCCTGAATGTTGTAGGGTGACCGCCGGAAACTCACTCTGATCTTCTCATCTCGGTCGGCTGTTATGATATATTTATCATGAGGAGAAAGAGTCTGCAGAGGAAAACACAAAAAAGCTTTTAAAGCTAAAATATATTAGGTACATATCAGTGTCAGTCATTTAATATTTCACTAATGTTTATAGGTAAACAAAATGCTAAAATATTAAATTAACATTTTTTAAAGCTAGAAATCTTATCTGTTAATTAAGTAACTTCCCAGTTAAGTGAAAATAAATTCAATTTGAAATATTTTTGTTTGGATACTGCGCTAACTGAAAAACACTGTTCTGTTGGTGTACATCATACCACATCTAATAACATGGAGAGATGTCCCAGCTTCAGCTCTCCTGGTTTTTCTGGCTCCAGAACAGAGAATGAGTATACATCTCCAGACTTATCAGCCACAAAGACTTCATCCTCAGCCTGAGTAAAAACAAGAGATGTGCCTCGCCTCACAACCCACCTGCAAGAGGACAATCATGGACTTATACACTCAACCTTACAGAGAAATTAGTACTGAAGAAACAGTTCACCTAAAACGAATAATTACATCATAATTTAAAATTTTAAATAAAAAAAATAATGTGTTTCCCAAAAGAGAGAAACTTACAAAGTTTAAAATGAGACGAGTGATGGTGAGTAAATTTGATTTCCTTTAAATAACCTCAGGAACGAGTGTGTGCAGTTACCGTGTACTAATGCACTGCCACGATGGCTCAGTACAGAAGAGAACGAGACGTTTGTAGTCATCAGTGAGTGCTACATGCTTCCCAGACGCTGAGACAGCAAACGCAAGAATCCTGTCACTGCCACTGTCCTTCTCCTCTGATGCTTCCCCGGAGCTGAAATACACAAAATATATATTTTAAGATATTTTTGCAATCCTCTATGTCTCGTGACATAACCCTCAGATAAAGAGCTCATGAAGAGAAAACTAACATGCAAATACAGTTACCTTTTATTATCACCATCAGCTTCCTTTGGGTTTTTCTCAGCTTTGGCACAGTCAAACACAAACGGCTCTCTGTCAGAAAAATGTGAAAAGGAAAGTTTTTTTGGACCAAGTACAAAAATAAAACAAAAACAAGCAAACGGAGGAAATAGACAATATTCAGAGATTATCAAATATCAAAGCTGAAGTCCTCTGATCTGATATATATATATATATATTTAATAACACAATCAATCTACAGTACTGATAATAGCACAGCTGATTTATGTATGCATTCTTAAAATAACATAATATCACAAAAAACGTCAAAAATAATGAATGCTTAATGGCTGTCTTATTTGAATTCAACCAAAAAGACAGGAAACTGGTGTTTTATAACTTCAAATGCAGTATAACAAATTGTATTCATCCCAAAATAGTTTGGCATTAAGTCTGCGTGTATCAAGCAAGCTGATTTAAAATGCAAGAAATAAATATAATAGTACGTAAACAAAATAATGCACAGAAACCATAGTGCAATAGGATCCTCCAAAATGCACACAAATCCAAAAAAAATGAATAGCTGGAACTGAATAGATAGCTGACAGTCTAAAATACAGTTACTCACCTAGACTGTTTAAGGTTTATAGCAACTAAAGTAGTAGAACAGCTTGAAACAAACCAGCCTGCCTTTGAACACACTACTGCCATGATGATTGTTGTTCACGTGCGAGCTGACAGTCGCGCGTTTAATACGTCATTAACACAAGGACTCTGGCTTTAGGACACCGCCATAGAGAGTGTACCGAAGAACAACTGATGTTAGTGATAATAACATCAGCTGTTATTAAAAACGATTTCTTAGTATTCTATTGCATTTTATATTTTACATCGTTGGGTGTAAATAATAAGACCTCGTTCGTGCAGCACATGATTGCAATAATTTAATTGGTGAGGTTGAAGAAGGGGGCGTGTTCGTTACGCAAGGGCGCTTCTTTAGTGTGCTCTCTGTGCTGTGCTTTATTACATGCAACACTTCTTTTTACTTTGCTAAGCTCTTTCTAGAGTTTAGTATCTGTCGTTCGCGAACATTTCATCAAACTGGAGATTTGGTTTAAAGATTTGTCACAGTCAGGTAACTTTAAGATTCAGTGGCACGTAGATCTGCACAAAACACGCAACACATCTCATCACACTTGTTATTTTTCGTTTTCTTGTAAATGATGTGCATAACAAACACGGATCACTGTCAGTGTGAGCTATTGCATTTTCTAGATCTGTGCAATCTGCTCTATATAAAAATACGGATCAGATTTCGAGCAAATTTATGGTTAGCGGTTTAATTTTTTATAAACACTAACTGTTAGTTGCACGGAATTTAACTTGACTGTGTTAAATATTTGCAAGCAGGATTGGTTCATGCAGCTGTTTTTCTACATAGGGTTTCTGCAGTAAAGATGGCAGCCTCTTTGCTCAGGGTAGGACGACTCGGATCTCTCAGGGTAATCCACAGTTTTTTCGACATTTATTATGAAATATGAATGCATATTATAGTGCATTTACATGCTCGTTTTATTTAAACGTGTGAAACTGCGTAGTCTTCTTGTGAACACAAGCTAATGCTGCTCTAATGTTAAAGCACTGGAGCATTTAATCCACTCAGACCCGACGCATGAATACCTTCTTTGTGCTGTATTTACATGCACGACATTATTTACATGGAAATATTCCTGGTATTAAATAAGTGCATGATGCATCAAAACCCTGCATCTAAAATAGGGTTGTAAAGTGTCCTTTTTTTATGTTTCCACGCTATATTTTGGTTTTTAGAAAGTGTTCCTAAAAATGTTGTTTGAATGTATTTGGAAAGACTGTAAGTGTTTGTCCCTTGAGAACACTGTGTACTTTTTGCTGGTGCATTTTTTTGAGACCACTGCAAACGGTGTATAGAAGTGCAGATAGGTGGTTGTGATTATTCATAGGGATTTGCTGTTTTTTTTGAAGTCTGTGTTGTTTTTGTGTGTCTCTTGTTAGTGTCTGCAGACGGAGGGCTTGAGCTCTGTTAGAAGAGCTCCTGCTTCAGCTTTCAGCTCCAAATCTGGGGACAGCAAGAAATCCAAAAAGTCCAGCAAAGGTAATTTTTTCTTCAACGTATGTCAATTTTGTATATGTTATGTGCCATTCATTTGGGGGAGGAGGGCTCTGTATTCAGATCTTAACACCGTACGTGGGAAAACTGAGGTTTGTGTGCTTCAGGGGATGTATCCTCTGACCTCAGCTGTTGTTTCTGAACCTGCTGGAGTGCGTTTTGTTCCTGTCTCCTGCTGTGCCACGAAGGAGTAGTATATCTGTACCAAAGTCATTGCTAAAAGTGTTCAAATTCTTTGATGTTGACATAATGTTAAGATTGTCATATTTATTCATGCACATTTTCTTATTTAAACAAACTTCTACAAGTACATTCATTTGCACTCACTCACAAAATCACACATACAGTCCCCTCGTGCAACTCTTAAGAGGGTGGTCAGGCCCCAAATGCAAAGCCTGCTATTATGTTGAATTAAATGCACAAAAATAACTGTAATTGTGTCATTGTTACAATGCATAGTGTTTGCTGATTTTTGGCATTGACTGCATATGCGAAAGGTAAAGATGATCCAGAATCTCCTCAAATCAAAAACAGATCGATTTGTGGTGCCAGCATCTTTTAAGCGTAAGTAGCACTTGTTGAGTACATAAATTATTTGATTTATAGGAGCTTGAACCAGACAATAAAAGGGTTTGACAGTGGTTTTGAAATAGAAATTTGTGTAGTTTGTTGAGTATGTGAGCTTTGCGGTTAAACTAAAAATGTAATTTTAAGAAATAAATGTTATATTACCTGAACCCAACAGGCACACGTATATATTGTTAATATAGACACAAAAACGATACGTTGATTATAATATAAATTTAACTCTTGTTTTTTTTTCTGTTTTTTTTCTATGGGCATTTTTAAACAAGTAAAACTGGTCGCATGGAGTTATTAAAGATAACCCAATCAGCTGTAATCCATAATTGTTGCTGTACTATGTTCCTCTGAGTTTAGAAGTGGCAGAGGGCTTGAGAAAGGGCTTGTCATGTGGTGCTGTACTGACAGATATGCTTAGTGCTATATGTAGATGTCCTAACTGCTTATATATGTCACCTTGACATATGGAGTTAAAGAATGCACTGCATGAATGCGTTCATGAAGCCACTCCCTCTGTTCATGTAAGAGAATCTGGTGAAGCCAATAATCCAACAAGTGACTTCTTGTTGAAAATAAAAGCTGATCAAAACATGTTTAGTGCTGAGCATTGCTACATAAATATGAAAAGACCTATTAGAAATAATTAATTGTAAATAATTGTAATAATCATATTTATTATAAATATGAATAGTATTTATGATGATTATGTGCTGGTACCACAGTTGGATCATGTTTGACCACAAATTGAACTGTGAACTGTTGTCATCTGATTCAAAACAGTTACTTGGCGCTGCTTTAAAATAATGGTAATATGAGAATTTAAAGCCTAGTTAGTTACTGAATGTGAAATTTTTAGGTTACTTTTCCTGTTTCCTGTTTTTTTTTTTAAATTAGCCGTAGTTGAAATTTGACGTACACAAGTAAGGTTATAAGGTGTTCAAACTCCACCACCTCAGTGGATGCTCCTCTAATTGTTGAAGAAATTGGGTAAGTTATTTTGCTGTATGAGTTTAGCGGTCTCCATACAGCCTTCATGCACATAATGAAGCAAATTATTACATTTCTATTTTTGCCCTCCTTCCCCCTCCATCCTAGAAAAAGCAGCACCAAAAACTTACTTCGATATAGAAAAACTTGTCCAGCACAAATCCTATGTGGAATTCCCCAAGAAGAAGGTTGCAGCTTCGGTTGGTGCTGCCTCTACAGAAGCTGCATCTGTTGCCGCCCCTGCACCTGAATTAGTTGTAACTGCCACCGCGGCTGAAGCCGAAACCGCTGCCCCTACAGCTGAAGCCATTGCCCCTGCAGTTGAAGCCACTCCTGTAGTTGAAGCCACTCCTGTAGTTGAAGCCGCTGCCCCTGTAGTTGAAGCCGCTGCCCCTGTAGTTGAAGCCGCTGCCCCTGTAGCTGAAGCCGCTGCCCCTGTAGCTGAAGCCGCTGCCCCTGTAGCTGAAGCCGCTGCCC
>JAUMHE010000056.1:4089027-4099927 GCA_032359235.1 Enteromius mattozi
GAAGCCGCTGCCCCTGTAGCTGAAGCCGCTGCCCCTGTAGCTGAAGCCGCTGCCCCTGTAGCTGAAGCCGCTGCCCCCGTAGCTGAAGCCGCTGCCCCCGTAGCTGAAGCCGCTGCCCCCGTAGTTGAAGCCACTTCTGTAGCTGAAGCCACTGAGCCTACACCAGAGGCCACAGTTTGCCCTCCAGAAACCACTGCATCCCCTGAAGTTGAAGCTGCAGCTCCTGAAGACCCTGCTTCACCAGCCTCTGAAGATGCACCTACAGAAGAAGCCCCTGTCCAGGAAGCAGTTGCTGAGGTTGTAGAAGCTGTCACTGAAGTAGTGGCAGAAACTTCCCCAGTTGTTGAGGCTATTGCTGAGGTAGTTGGAGAATCCGGGCCTATTGAGGTGGTTGCAGAGGCAGCTCCTGCGGAAGAGCTGATAGATCCTGCCCCTGTGATCTCAGATGCTACTGAAGTTCCAGCAGAAGTTGTGGAGACGCCTGAGGGTACTCGCCATATCCCCTATAACCCCCTTTCATATATTGGGATACAGCAAAGTTTTGAAAGCAGTTTTTTTCTCAATTTCGGTTACAGGTTTTATATACACAAATTTGTAATGCTACTGGTAAAGATATAATCACAATGAATTTTTTACCCTTTAATTTATGCAGTTAGTTACATTACATTGTGTCATTAGCTTTTGTCATTGCATTGCATTGCCATGTGTTAGTTCATAGCATACATTAGGGGTGAAACGGTTCATAAAAACATCAACAACAGTTCAGTATTGTGACAGGTCTTCTGCTACCCTGCTATCGCCAGCCAGTGGGTGTGGCTAGGAGCACCATCAGCCAGGACTCAAGTAACCTGTAACCTGTTCCTACCACTATACAACTTTGTGTTACTGTGGATGATTTGTTTTTTTGGTTCCCTTGTTTGTTTTTGTTGGGATTATGGTCCGTGTAGATCACTAAAGGTCCCCCGATGACCCTACGTAGACCTCAAAGTGTTGCAGGACCCAGATCAGAGTCAGTGCCTCCTTCTCTATTACTAAATAATTAAAATGGAAAAAATTAGAGAAGAACCCAACTGGATGATCAAAAGATGGTACAGCAAAATAATTCTTCAGCATGTAAACAGTATTTTCTTATTTGCTGACACTCAATAATAATGCTGACAAATTGGGGCTCCTAATGTCAATGTTATGTTAGCATTAGCTACACGCACAAACAATGAAAATAAATGCTCAGCATCTTTTTCATCAATCTTAGGAAATCAGTTTAATTTTACTCACAAAATCAATTTTTACCTTCTCCATTAGTTTCTAAAAGCTTACTGTCTCTTATCATGTTCAAGCGGTAGCGTTAAAGTTGCTGCTGCTGTAATTGAACTTCAGGCAATTCAATAAGATTTTATGCTTGTATCTGTTTTGCTTTCATCTGAGTTTAACAACAACTGTTTCTGTTGCTTAAATGTCAAACGAGACATTGAAGACCTGTCACTAATGGCAAATTCTGTAGGCAATGGTGATTTTTAAAATACCGCAATCAAACATCTCAGTCTTTATCATGGTTTCTTTTAAAAGTTTATCTTGAGTCAATTAATTTATTCCGTAATGAGTTGCAAGTTCTAAGAGCTGATCTTCAGAGAAATCATCTAATAAATCTTCAGACGGAGCAGTGACAAATTCTTGAATTTTAGAAGCCGTACGGAAATATCTAACAAATATCTGAGAAGTAATAAAAAAGCAACAGAGTGAGATCTAAACTCAACCCTAGTCTGCGTACAGTTACTTGCAGCAGGTTTTTACACACTGTGAACCAGTGTAATATAGAAAGTAGCCTACTAACCAAGCTTCAATTCCTGTGGAGTAAAAAAAAAACATTCATAAATGCTATAGAGGCAAAGAAAAGAAACTCTGACAAATGACTGAAAGAACAACACATCCACAGTAACACAAAATGTAATAGAGGGAGGAAGGAACTGGTGACATGAGACCTGTCACACTATGCATTTGATTAATTAGGGCTAATATTGGATACTTAAATCTTCATGGTGTTTAATATAGTATCAATGTCACAATAAATAGGATTTTTTTACTAAACTGTACCTAAACTGTTACAACAGAACACTATCTTTAGAAACCGTCACACCCCTAATTGTTTCTCTACAACATCACAACACAAACTCAAGTTGCTCATTTAAGGCTATATTCATTTTCTAAGCTGGGGCAGAGATGGCACACCATTTTCTTTTTAATGGCGTATTTTAAGTCTGTGCCCTGGTTTTCAGTTCATGAATATATCCAGTTTCCCTATCCGTCATCCGTCTTTGTGCATGTTTGCATCATATTTGTAATGAGTCTTCATGTTATGCAGTGCATGTTTTCCCTGCATAATTCCACTGACTGCTACTTTTCAGTTATATTTGTTATTTTTGTAGTTATTTTTGTCACTTCTTCCTTTTTCTGTTTTCTGGAGTTGTTCATTATTCCATGTATTTTGTATCCTGCTCCTGTCTTCCTTTGCTTCTTTCAGTGAAGTCTTTGTTCAGTCCTTGTATTCACGACCTCGCTCCTCTAGAGTAACTGTATTTACTAGGGCTAGTAATTTATCATGAATTTAGTACACTGAAAAAAAAAACTAGGTGGTGATTTAGCTTGAAATAATTATACAGTAGTTTAACTTAAGCATGTGAAATAACGCCTTTAACTATGTTGAAGAACTTGAAATGCTCATTGCGCAAGTTGCTAAAAACAGCGAGTTTTGACACAAGTGATGACTATTTAGCATATTTACATAGACTGACAGTTAAAAGAAACAGCACTTTTGGTCCTGCATAAATGTCCCTTAAGTCTACAATAGACAAAATACATTACTGTTAAATATAAGCGAAATTTTTATATAAATGAAACCCTATATTGACTTGAAAGTAGCTTTTTTGTAAATGTATTTTATCCTTAGCTTGTCACAGTAATATCATGTTCATTATTCAGCATATAAAATTTACTAACATGTTAATTGATAATTTAATTGACAGCCCTATTATATACAGATTGCAATCGTTTTCTCATTTATGCCCCATCCCAAAGATAACACTCCATCTGTTGTGTTTATTAGAATGTGTCACTTGGTTGAAACAAATGTTGGGTTTTCTTTCCTGTTGAAGTCACAGTTAGGTCAAATTTTAGGTTTAAGATATCATCACAGGTGATGCATCGCTGTGTTTTGACTTTAGAGTATGATAACATGTACTTTGACCTCACCTTTCTTTCCTGTTGCTCTTTCCTCACCCAAATGCACTTTCTTTGTCAGTGTCTCACTTTTCTTCCCAGGGGGTCGCATGATATCAGTGTTTGGTTAATTATCCTCTTATCTTTTCCTTTGTACTCTGGTTTATATGTCAAAGTTAAATATGAAATGCTCCCTACCCACTTTCCCAATGTAGTGTATGGTACATGGAGTGAGATTGAGATTGCACTGTTTGCTGTATGTGGGATGGAAGCAACCATTTATTACAGGATGCAAAATTAAGAATGTACGACGACTACTTGAATTAATATTTATATGGACATTTTCTTATGATTATTACACAATGGCTCATCACTCTTATGAGATGAAATGCTTCCGTTTCATTTCAGTGTAAATGCAACCTCTGTCCTAGTTACTCACCGCCTGACCTTCTCCTTGACTCAGTTCTCTAGTTCACTAGATCTAGTCTCCTGGCACTCTTCTCATGCATGAGGGTTAAAGAAGACCGATTTCTTCTTTTAGCGCACAAGATATCAAGGATTCTGGCATCCATATACATGTCTGTTTCTTAGAGATTATATAAACACGTGTTAATTGTTGTGTTTCCTGTGATTGTCAGCTGGATTGGACCCCATTCAGAAACTTTTCCTAGATTCAATACGTGCATACTCCACAAAAAGCGGGTACATGGTGTTTTACTCTCATACTCTCTTGCTTGTCTCTGAAGAGTGATGCTGCTCTGTTTGTTTTAATTAAATTGATAGTTACTTTTCATGTTTTTTCAGTGCCGCTGGTGGTCTAGTTGATGCCGGTTCAGAATATCAGAAGGCTCTTGCTGAGGAAATCGCTAAACTGCAGCGGTTGTACGGTGGTGGTGATCTGTCTTCCTTCCCTGAGTTCAAATTCCCTGGTGTGTGCATTTAATTACATCTAAAACTGTCAATTGCAATACTCCATCCATTCAGAATGCAACATCAATAATATAAGTTTTAGGTCTGACGTTTCAGTTTTGTTTTAGTGTCACTGCATTTGTCCAAAAGTAGATTTTTTATAATTTTTTTGCAGTGCATTTGACTAACATTTATCTCTTTTTGTATTTACAGAGCCTAAATTTGATGACGTGTCCTCCAAGTAAACTCCTGATCCTTTCCTGTGCCTCAGTGCAATTTTGTGGAAGAAAGTCTACTAAATGACTTTAATCTGTTGAAGTGAACATTTTGTGAGAATTTAAATTTTGTGAGACTCTAAATACTACATAGATATTTTTTGAAAATACTTATGTCTTATGGACAGAACTACCGGTGTCATGTATAATTCACATGTGGAAGAGAGCATAGCTTAGCTGTGAAATAAATGCTTTTTGCTTTTCATAGTGTTTGTTAGTGTAAAATATCTGGGAAAAGCGTTGAATAAACTGAGCCACACATCTTCTGTCTGGTCTGAAGTTTGATTTTAAATTATGATTTGAATAAAATGCAATTGTGTGCAGTGGTATGTTTCATCTTATTTTTTTTTAGTACATCAATATAAATTTTCATTACGTTACATTTTTCTGTTAAATAGGAAGTGGAGGAAATCCCATACAAAAGGATTCTTGGTATTGAAACGAAGAACTGTAAATATAGAGGGCTATTTAAATTTGGGCTCAATGAATGTTATCAAAATGGTGTATTTTAAAAAGGTATGCAATGACTGCATAATAAGACGTGACATACACTTAATATCTAAATCCATTCTCTTCATTTTAATTGGGGGCATTTATTTGTAGAATGCTGTATGAAGAAAACGATTTTACTTGTTTTTTCTCTGCATTTATCAAATTTAATGACAAGGACATTATTCTGTAAAAATGTGAAAGACTTTCACAATGTTCTTTAAAATTTAACAAACGCCGAATACGGAGGGAACTGTTGATAACAGCCGATTCGTGATGTTCATTTTCGACCCGGACAATAATAACAGGAGAACAAAGATGGCGACGTCCCTGCTCAGGTTAGGTCGACTTGGATCTGTCAAGGTAACAATAAACAACTTTTCGCTGTGTTCTTGCTAAGAAAACTTAAATCTAAGTCCGTTAACCTTTATCGTGAAACGTCAGTAAAATAGTACATTACGTGCTATATTCTGTGTTCGTACAGGGTGTCCTGCGTGAGGCATGGGGGACGCCTAGGACTTCACTTATTGCAGCTCTCTGCAGTAAAACGGACGTCCCACCCAAAACAACAAAGAAGGCAAAGGCTTCAAGTAAGAGTAAGGGCATGCTTTTTCTTTCCGTGCATCTCCCATCTCGAGTTTCAATAGTTAATGTCCTGTTTGATGTTCACACACTATACTCCAATCTCGCTCGTAATGTGTCTAATACGAATCATATTGTGTGTAATTCATATTTCTGCTTTGAGGTGCTGTAGGTGATTTTAGCATCTTTTGCATCTTCTTCCATACTTTTGGTCTGTCTCAATTACCCACACTTGTTGTCTTTATATACTTGCATGTATTTCCTGTATTTAGCCCAAGTGTTCAAGTGGGCATGAAGACTGCAGGAGTGTATTAACAATGGGACACTCATGTTTTTCTTGCAATTTTGGAGCATGTGAGATCCATGATGAATGATTGGATACATTTAGCTTCAAATAGCTGTATTAGTGTTAGTTTGAGTTTAGTGTGCATTAAGGTCACTTAGCTTTGGGACAGTCTTGTGCACGCACTTCCTGTCACATACACACGCTCTCAAGCGGCCAAGACCACAAGTGGGTATTTTGGACAGGCCCTTACCCTCTGAACTAGATCACTAGATCCCATCCCTTCAACCTCATGCTTTCTAAAGACATATGCTTTCAAGAGCAACATTTACTTTTTGCTGAACTGGTTGAGGACATACAATGGAAGCTCATGCAGTTATATTAATTGGTTTTAAAAGCATGCACACATTTCTGTTAAAGATATCTGCATGATTGTTCTTGTTTAAGAGTTTTCACAAACAATTGTAGAACTGTGCAAAGTAATGGTTTTCATGATGTTGTTTGGTATGGGACATGTTGAAGTCTTTTTCGTTGTTGTTTTTTGGTCAAGCTAATAAGCCATGGTTTGCTATTAGTTCGTGATGGCAGGTATTTTTAGTTTAGGCAAGCAGGCATTGTCATTTAAGAGAGTATTGTATTGGACATGCAAAATTTGCATAAGCCCTTGAGTGCAAGATGATGTATAGGTATATTTTATGCAATTATTTGTACATTTCATAAACAATAAAAGGTCTTTTTTTAGTCTTTTAGCAGTACATGAGTATATGCATTACTACCATTGAAAAGACTGGTCAGTAAGGTTTTTTAATGGTTTTGAAATGCTCTGATTATGCTCCACAGTGCTGCATTGATTTGAAATATATAAAATACTGTAAAATTGTGAAATAATTATCACGTTTATAAACTTATTTTTTTCAGTGATTGCCATTTACTCATCATACATTTGTGCAGCTTAATATTTTCAGGAAGCTTTGATGGATAAAAAGGAAAATAATAATTTATATATGTATATAGTAATATTATATATGTAATATTGTAATATCATTATAGCTTCTCACAAAATACAGATCTTGTTCTTAATAGTAGTGTAAGTGGCCTCTAGAATTACAGAAATAACTTAGTCTTTACATTAAATGATTACTCTACAGTGTGCTTGCTCATTAGCTGGACTATCCTGAAGCTGACGTTTGTAGCCTGGTTTTGCTAATAAGACTTTATAGGAGATTTTAACTATTTCTAACGAACAGATTTCGGTCTTTCCACATTCAAACAGTGCTTAGTGCTGTACTTGCATGCCTTTTGCCTAGATTGAAAATAACTGCCTTGGAGGTTGGGCTGACTTTGATAGTGTCTGCAAGGTTTTCTTAAGGTGTTTGCTGGGTTTCACAGTTACATTGAACACAAGGGTTTCTCAAATGTAATAAACTACAAAAACAATCTCATATATTTTATCCCATTTACCATTTCCTTAGCCGATGAGAGAGCCTCTCTTCTAGCCTACAAGCCCGCAGTTGCCTTCCCTTCTAAGCTGTCTGCCACAGGATTTCTTCCCAAAGATGTAGCTTTAGGTGAGGCTGAAGCCATTGAGGCTGTTTCCACAGCCACTGCAAGTGAGACGACAGCTGAAGAGGCAAAGATCCCTGAAGTTCCACCTACCAATGAAGTCACTACAAAAAGTGAAGGAAGCAAGGCCTTGGATGTTGAGTCAGAAGTACAGAAAGATCAAGACGATAGCTCTTCTTCATCTTCATCCTCCAGTGATTCTGATTCAGATTCTGATTCTGATGATGATGAGAAGCCAAAGACTGAAACACCAGAAACACTACAGTCTGGAGAGAAAACAGCAGAGGAGAAGAAAGCTCCTGCTCCGACGACTGAGCAAGTAGATAAGAAAGCAAAGCTTGAATCTGCCTCATATGGAGAAGCTCAAGAAAGTGCAAAAACTGTGACTGAAGCGAAACCAGGAGAAGTTCCTGCATCAAGTGCTAAACCAGATGGATCAGATGAGACCCTGATTGATCCTGCCCCTATAGTATCACCCTCCACAACTGAATCGACTCCAGAAATGTCCAGTCAATACATTAAAGCTGAAACTACTGAAAAGACACTGGACACGGCAACAGAAGTTAAAACAGCTCTCATGGGGGAGATTGCTGTTGAAAAGGAACCAGAAATCAAAGCTGAAGATGCTATCAAAGCTGCTCCAGACATTGCTCCAGAAGTCGTTACAGAAGCCAGTCCTGAAGAAGTAGTCGAAGGCGCTGTTGAAGCTAGTCCTGGAGTAGGTCCCGAGGCTTCTGGAGATGTTGCAGCTGAAGATCCATCATCCAGAGCTGAGGCAGGAACACCAGCAGCCCCTTCAGAAGAGCTGCTAGACCCTGCCCCTGTGTCTGCTGATGGTGTGGAGGTTCGGGCTGAGATGGACGTTGTGCAGACACCTGAGGGTACACCACACATCCTTACTCAGTTTCTTTCTCTGGATCGGTCACATGACAGAAACACATTTCTCTTGCTATTTATCTGACACTAATATCTCTTTATGGCAGCGGTGGGGTTGCTTTTGCACAAAGGCTTTGCTTAAATGGCTTTGCAACTTTTAATCTTCATTATGCATTTGCTTTTCTTATTTAGTTCTTTAATTAACTGTTGCATTTTCAGAAATTTGCATGACTTTGCATCACTTACTCATTAATTCTACCTGGATGTTTGGGTTGAGGTTTAAAAAGGCTTCTATTAATTCTATTCATTAGCCACTGCTCTTCAGTCTGTATTGTAGTATAACCATATAATTAACCATATAACTCATTTCAAAATAGTTCGGTAGAGAGTGAAATTAACAAAAGTACTGTATATACTATCTTTCCATCACTTTAATAGTGCTCCCCTTCTGTGCTTTTCTGCGTTCATCAGCAAGGTGTTCACACATAAAGCAATATTCAGCAAGAAAGTAACTTATAAGTAACTTATTTCTCCTGTCCAGTTGTTTCCTGCCACTGTCCTAGCTAAATAAAAGTAAAAACTAAATAAATAAATAGAAATAAAGTTGATCTTTTTCATGCAAATGAGAGGTGATGCAGTGCATTAACTACAGTGCTGCTCCACCAAGGCTAATCACAGTAACTAGTTTTGTGTAGTCTCTCCTGTGAGAGATTCATTCATGCATATCATTATCATGATGGATGATTATATATGATGCATTTTAATAGATAATAATAGGCCAATAATATTCCAACTCCAATTATAAAATTGCTGTGTATTAACACATTTTAAGGACATTGGAGGGGTAGAATAGTTGTGGCTCATTACATTTCTTGGTTAAACTTTATTTTGTGGTGTCCTTATTACAGTGTAATTCTATGTTTAAGTACTGCATGTACTTACTATATGGTTAGGATTAGGGTTTGTCTTAGGGTTACTTGCATGTAATTCTATATTATTTATTGTTATTATAATAGTAAATGTGTAATGTGTAACAAAGACACCTTAAAGTGTTTCCCATTTTTTCCATAGAAAACAAAAAACTAAAGGCACTGGGCACAAAGCAAACTTTAAATTTAAGTAATTTCTTAAAATAATGTTTTACCCCTCCGTATGTCTAGTACTAGCTTTTGCTGTTATGTTTTTTCTTTATGGACAATGTAAAGCACTTCTCACTCTCCTGCTTCTTTCATGCTTTCTGTCTGTGTAAGAGTATCTCCACTCCCAGGGCTTATTTATATTTTATGCTTGATGTACATATTTTCATAATTTGTGAAATATTGTTTGTTTGCTCCTGTCACATTAATGGTAATATTTTCCTATGTAAAGACTGAAGTTAATCCATTCATGTTCCTTTTACAGCATCCCGTATTGATGTTTTTAAGAAATCAAGTTCTTATATAATGAGGTTACTTTCCGGGATCATCAGTCAAAACCCTCCCTTTTTAATTTTGGATACTTAAAGTGCTTTGTTCTGTAATAGCAAATAAGTGTGTTATGTCGAGATTGACGAATGTGGTTTATCAGTTTGTGTATTTATGCTGTAACCTGTGGGTGTTGTTTTTTTATAACATTTATGGTAAAACTAAGCAAAGTAATAGAGCAATGTGGAAAGATCCTGTCTTTATAAGCATCTGCTTTACTTCAAGGTTTGATTGACTGGATAGAAGTAGGTGAAACGGAAAATTACAGAGTAATTAAGGTTATTGTGAGAGAAACTGTCAGACGCCTGTAGTCTAGGTAAAAAGCTGGAGGCCCCTCGCACCTTTTTGTGTAAAGGACCACCTGTGGATTGAAAGTGATTACTGTAACGCCATGAAAGTGTGAAGATTCAAATCAGAAGTCCTTTTGAAGAGTAAGGTATTAACAGGAAGACTCTTCCTCTGCCCTCTTCCTTTTATCACTTAGTAAAACATTCTCCATTTTTACTTTCATTCATACTTGCGCAATTATTTTCATTTAAGATTATCTCCCAATCTAAAAGAAATGTTCAGTTATTTGTTCTTTAGGCATGAACTCATTGTATGGGCTTTTTCCTGAAACAACTTCTCGTCTTTCCATTGCTGTCAGTTGCATTTTGTTTGGTGTTTTTTTTATTTTTTTTTCCCAGTTCCACATGTTTTACTTAATCTCTTGCGTTATTGATTTCCTCAGAACAAGTCCCAGAGAAAGCCCCAGAGCCGGAACCGGAACCCTTTGACAACACCACATACAAGAACCTGCAGCACCACGACTACAACATGTACACCTTCGCTGATATGGATCTAGAGATGTCTAAACACCGTCTGCCCCAGCCTTCCTCAGGCAGACGCTGAGCCTGTGTTATTACTACTTTTGTCCACGACCCTGCTTCCTCCACGTGTTCATTGTTTCTCAGATAATTTACTGGCGAATCTCAAGATTTATGCTAGAATAATTATGGAATTAAAATGATTTAACCTTATCTGAGTGGTTCTAGAGTTATTTGTTGCTGCTGTCTGTGTTTGCATAAAGGAGGGTAGTGTACTTCTTACTTTAGATTGGCATATGGTTAAAATGCTATATTTCTGGAAGTAATTCTAATGTAAGATGTTTTTTTTTAACATATTATTTATGTACACTACCGTTCAAAAATTTGGGATCAGTAAGATATTTAATGGTTTTTAAAGATGTTTCTTCTGCTCATCAAGGC
>JAUMHE010000056.1:4104091-4114264 GCA_032359235.1 Enteromius mattozi
CACCTCAGTCGTGGTATTGAAGGTGGAGAGAGCACTGGTTATTCACTCCCACCACCCACAATCCCTGCCGGACCTGGAACTCGAACCCACAACCTTTGGTCCAACTCCCTATCCATTAGGCCACCACTGTCCCCAGTAATTAACCAGACTAAGTCATTCAAATTGTTAAGTGTTGATCAAAAAATTTAGCTGGTTGCTCATATTTAATTGGATTTTAAGTAATTATTTTTTGCCAGAATTCAGGGGTTTAAACTGTACTAAAGTTCTACTATAAAAGTAATAGACATTTAAAGAACTACCTTGCTAAATTACTTAAATTAGGGTTTTAAATTGTACAAAAATTATAAATCATATGTAAAATTAAGAGAAAGTTAAAGAATGATATAAAAAGGTTAAAATGTCATTGCTGTTTGAGTCTTTGTGAGCACAAGTATAACAGTTAAAGTGTACATCTGGAAGTGATGTAAAGTCAATTAGCTACACATGCTAAAAGATTGCTGTCAAGCAGTGCAAATTGTTAGAAGTGGTATATGAAATCTAATCTAATTTTGGCTGTTTTCTCCTGGTTAAATGCAGGTCATGGAGCAGTCAGAGAGTGACCTTGAACAGGGCTTTGCCAATGGAAGCACAGGAAGCTCCAGCAGCCCTGTATCCACTGAACCACAAACACAAATGGATGTCTACAAATCCTGTATATATAGGTGAGATAAATTTGCACCATACACTTTATAAATATACATTAACCATAAAAAGATATTTAAAAATAATAATATTTTGTTCAGCAAGGAACCAAAGAAATGCTGTTTTTATTTTATTTTATATTCATGTAACGCGACTGCTTTCATCATAGATAATAATATATGAAATGTTTTAAAAAAGCAAATCAGCTTATTAGAGTGATTTCTGTGTGACACTGAGGACTTGAGTAATGCTGCTTTGCATCACAGGAATAAATTACATTAGAAATGTTTTTAAATTATAATATTTCACAATATATGTCTGTTCTATGTTTCTGATCATTGATGAGCAAAAGACATTAATTCAAAAACATTAAAAAAAAAAAAAAATCTTTTGAAGGCTAGTGTATTCTGCTCTCAGACGAGTACCTTGTGTTGTCTCTTACACATGGTTGTTCTCCTCCTCAGACATCCTCTCTTCCCTCTCTTGGCCCTGCTGTTTGAGAAGTGTGAGCAGTCCACTCAGGGCTCTGACTGCGTCACGTCTGCCAGTTTTGATGTTGACATTGAAAACTTTGTACGCAGTCAGGAGAAAGATGGCAAAGCCTTCTTTAGTGAAGACCCAGACCTTGACAACTTGGTAAGAGATGTGACAAATAGTGACAAAACAGCAAATATTACTGTACATAAATTACAGCATTGATCTTAAATTTAAATGCTGACAAGCGTCATGACTATGTCCCTGTTTTTAGATGGTCAAGGCCATCCAGGTGCTGCGGATTCATCTGTTAGAGCTGGAGAAAGTTAGTGACCTGTGCAAGGACTTCTGCAGCCGTTACATTTCCTGCCTGAAGACCAAGATGAACAGTGAGACACTACTGAGTGGAGAGCCGGGCAGCCCATACTCTCCAGGCCACGACCAAGTAAAGGCCGTTTTTCATCTTATTTCAGAGACTAACACTCACATCAAGTACTTTGACGTGTAGCTTATTTATTCTTTTGCAGCTGTCCAACCCTTTCTCAAGTGCCCTCAGCCCCCAGGGTGTTGTGGCGCCCTCACAAGGACATCAGCAAGGCAGTGTTACAGTGACAGCAGTCAATCCATCACAAATGGTCGCAGGTAAATGTTCAGGTTCTATTAATTGCAGTTGGAGCTGCATGGGGTTATAATCATATGTGGCATATTTGAACTTTTGCGGATAGTTTTTGTTCAAACTATTTAGTTGAATCAAAACTACAAGGTGTTAATTACCAATATTTCTATGCAATAGTATTCTTAAAATATTATATTTTTCCAAAATTGGTGGTTTTAAATAATTAAATCTGAATTTTATACATGAAACCTACCTATATTCAAGTGTTGATTAAAAAAAAAAAATGCTTGAAGCTAGAAGAAACTTTTGTTTTTCAATTAATATTGTGTTTTTTTTTATTTATTTTGTTGTGTTGCAAGTTTGGATATTTTTACAACAAAAGGTTCTGGAAATCATCAAAAACGCTGCCAGTGCCCTTTTAACTTTTTTCAAAAACACTGGCAGGAAAGGAGTTTTTTTTTTTTTTTAATTACATTTTACATAAATTTACATACAACATACATTTTTGCTTATTACATTTTCAGTCTAACTGGCTTCAGTGGCTATTTGGTTGAAATGATGGTTCCTCTTAAAATAATAATAATCTTATTAAAAAGGAAATGTTGTTTCTGTGCAGGTAATACAGTGTATCAGCCTGTGACAGTAGTCACACCACAGGGACAATTGGTGACACAAGCCATCTCACCTGGAACAATACACATCCAGAACTCACAGGTTCGCATGACACTTCAACATAGAGCACACAAACACATTTACTCACAGATCACAAGCAGACTCAATGATCAGTGACTCCTTCTACTTCCTGCAGCTCCAGTTTCAGCTCAATCAGGACTTGAGTTTCTTTGGGGGAGATGATAACTCTCCTAAAAACAAGCGTGGTGTTCTCCCCAAACAGGCTACCAGTGTCATGCGCTCCTGGCTCTTCCAGCACATTGCGGTTAGTAGGCAAACAAACGTTTAAAGTCAGTCTGTGAAGTTTTGTTGTACTATATAGAATTTTCTAAACGCTCCACTGTTCACCTTCTTTATTTAGCATCCTTATCCCACTGAGGAAGAGAAAAAGCAAATTGCAACTCAAACAAACCTGACTTTACTACAGGTCAACAACTGGTAAGTCAATCCAGCAAGAACACATAGTAGACAGTAGCTATGTTTCCATCCACCCATTTTTTGCCCTTTTTTGAATATTGGATAAAAACTGGATGGAAACAAGATGCACATAAATTCTAAAAATGTGCATTTAAAAACTTTCGCGCACAGTTGAGTAGGATTAAAAAAATATTTTAATAAGAAATATAGCTGCAAGCAGCAGTTATCAGGGTTCAAGCATTTTTAAGGGCTTTGAGGTTGTATAGGGCAACCTGGATCTATGGCTGACACATCGAAAGCACATTTTCAATTTCATTTGCAATTTTAGATATTTGAAATAAATTATAGGGTATTGCAAGTCTTCTCTTTTAAAGAGTTTACAGTGAAACATGAAAATACCATATAATGATTATCTGGCAAAATTGTAAAAAAGTGTATGAGCAAAATGGTTAACTTTAAATAAATGTTAACATAGTGATTTTATAATGTCTCCATCAGCAATCATGAAAAGCACTGTTTGTGTGCCCATTAGTGGTCTTCTGCTGTCATCTAGTGGTTATAAATTGCAATTTCTTACACAAAACTGTGTTTATAAGTATTATAGTGTTTTTTGACAAAATTGTTTGATTGACATCATTAATCCCAGAGGCAAAGTTGTTCAGAACGAGGAGATCTATAATATTATATGAAGATATAGTCTATAAGTGAATATATGAGGGATTTAAGGTAATTTACTCTGGAAATAATGGTTATAGTGCTGCCTATAGTGTCAGCTCTGTGAAACTTTGCATGCTTGCTAAGACTCATCTGTCACATGTTTTAACCAATTTTCATAAAGTTTTGTTTTTAGGTTTTATAGGCTTTTGTGGCCACGCCCCTTTATAAATGACCCTGTTATAGCTAACCAAAGTACAAAATTCAGTATTCTTTTGATAATTATTAGTCTAGAGAGTCCAGAGAATTGTTCTGTATTGGTTAGATCCAGATTGAGCGACAAACCAGAGACTAGTTTGAAAAATTAGGTTTTTAACATTTTTGTGAATGATTAATGAATTGTTGAATGGTTTGATTGACAGCAATGGTTCTTGAGGCAAAGTTGCTCAGAATGAGTGAATATGAGAACATGTTCTAAAATTTGAGGTCATTTTCTATAGAAATACTGTGTTTTTGAGGCATTTTTAGCTGTTATAGCGTCATAGCTACGTGCTCGAACCCCTAAAAAGTGCATAAACTAAAATGGAAACCCATGCACCAAATAAATTCCACAATATGCATCAAAAAAGTATTGTATTGTATACGGTAGCATCTCTTACTTTTCTTAGAGATATTTAGTGCCAGTTTACCAGGAAGTGACAATTTGTTCTTTTGGTTGGAAACCTTTACTTGCAAGTGTTGTGTGCGATATTCCAGTTTAAATAGCATTTGTGGATGGAAACACATCTACTGACTCTGTTCCAGTCTCTTCGGATGACTTGTCTACACAGGATCAACAACAGTTACAAGTTGAGGTTAAAAAATTAAAGGCCTATTCAATAAAATAAAAGTGCTCAATAATCTTAAAATTATAAGGTTTTCTTCTTAACACTTTTTCAGTTGTTATTGGCACATAATTACATGTGCAAAACCACATTTGCTTTTCATTTTACTGTTTCTTTGATTTATGAAAATAACTTGACAGACCTATTTTAAGAACATTTTCTAAAAATGTTCTGACATCCTTTCAAGCTGGGAAACAACCTGGGCGTTTGAAATTACAATGTCATACACAGAATAAGCATACACAAAGCAAAAAAATAATGGTGTGAATTGTAAACCCGAATACACTGCATATGAATTTCAGTACGTAAAGAATATTAGTTTCCTTTGTGTTCATCACGCATTTAAAATGATTGAAATACAGTATGTAAAATTAAAATAACTAAACTATTCATTGTCATTAACGTTCCACACACTGAGATATATCCCGTCCATAGCTAATGATGCACAATATTGACCGGGTCTCTCCTTTAGGTTTATTAATGCTCGAAGACGGATCTTGCAGCCAATGCTGGATGTCAACTCAGAGATGGCCAAAACCAAGAAGAAGACCGCTCAGAGCCGCCCGCTACACCGCTTCTGGTCCGACTCCATCGCTTCATCTGGAACCCAGCAGCAGCTCACAATGCCAGACGGTACTGCCTCTAAACAGTGTGCTTTTACAGCACTCATGACCAAAACGTCAGTTTTATATTCCAGTGTTCACTGACTGATTATTTACAGTGAAGTATGTATGTATTGTGATCGTGTGCAGGTAGTATGGTTACAGTGGACATGAACGTGGATGGCTTCCAGGCACTTTCATCAGATGGAGCGACCCTCGCCATGCAGCAAGTCATGATGGGAAATCACAGCGAGGATGAATCGGAAGAAAGCGGCAATGAAGACGACGCAGATTTGTCATCCGCTAACATGACCGGGCTGGGTTTAGATGTTAGCGACTAAGACGCGGATCGCAGGTCACACACTGCATGCTTACATTTAAATTGTAAATCTTGCACATGACGCTTGTGGCAAGAGATCCAGTCCCCTCATAGACTTTCAGCAAAGCTGATACTTGTGCACTACAAAAAGAATAATTAAGAGTACTGTATGTCAGCCTGTATGTTACACAAACACACACAAACAGTTTACAGAGAGCACAACGTTACTGAAAGATGTCGTGTGCAAGAAGCTGCATTTCAGCGCCTGTTTTCATTGCGTAGGCGTGCAGGTGCGTGCACTTTTATATAGAGACTCTTCAAGAAGGCTGCAACGATGGAACGCAGAGGAACGTTTTTAAGCTTCTTTAGTGAATGTTTGTAATGATTTTGTTTTCTATATTAACTCATTTGAATGCCAAGATATTAAGAGTTTGTCTTCGTGCTGGTTTTATTCACACTGCATGTTCATGTTCTCTTCAGTATGGTCACGCTTGTAGAGAGTCTCCAAGACTGAGTTCGAGAAAAGAGATTATTATTTTTATATATGAACGTTGTAAAAAAAAGTGTTGGGTTTTTTTTTTTCTTTCTTTTTTTAGTTTGTTTTATAGGGAATATTTATGTACAGAAACTATACTATCTGCCCTGTTTTCAGGGGATGACTTAAAGTTTTTTAGAAAAAAAAACAAAAAAGATGGATTATAAACCATTTTTAAATATGTAAATTGGTTTTAACACTCACATACAAAATGCCTTACATATTCTTTTGTAAAACTATAACGCTGATAAGCACAGAAAGCCTGACACGTTGATTAAAATTAGTAAGATGAACTAAATCGAAGTCTCTTCCAGTAATCTTCATCCGTATGCTGATGTTCCTTCGTTTCAGAGGGATCTCTTTGTTCTCGCTCTGTAGGTTAATGTAGTTTGATCTAACATGTACAAAGCTTCCCTGAACAATCAGAGTTATGAAAGATGCTTTGGGAATTATGGCATAAAATGTCCGTATGAAATCAAATAAGGTCAAGTCTGAGTTTTTTGCCACACCGTTTTACATTAAATGTTGTTAATTGTGTGCTGTTTTTTAAACAATTATTTAAGGACTGTAAACACTACAATAGTATAACATTAAAGCCTTTACAAAGTTTTGCAACAATGAAAATACTGTTTGCATGAATGGGGCCTTTGTCCGTTTTTTCCTCCATATTTATTGCATTATTAGACATAAGCACATTGTCACATGCGTGTCTCTGGAAATATTTGTGTATTTAATCATTTATGATGACACATCAGAGGAGTGTTTGGCAGGTATTTCTTAAAACAATAGCAAGTACTGTATAAGACTACTTACACCAAATAAAACTTTTTCAGATTTGAGTGTACTATGCTGTTCCTCTATGTGACGTACAGTGACAGGTGCAGGCTGTGGCAGGGTTTGGATTGAACTGTATGTCTCAATAATCAAAGCTGGTAGCAGAGGGATGCAGTATTTCTTCTCTCTATGAAAAGAAGCAAAGAAATTATCGTTTTAAGTTCCACAAGGGGGCGCTGAATCATAACTCCTGATATAGATTCAACTTTATTGTCATTACACATGCACATGTAATAAAAATAGCTTTTCCCTAGTTATTTTCCCACAGAGTGCAACCCAACTGCTTTGGTTCTGGTATTTTCTCATTCAGTTATTTTAGTTTCAAGAAATTATTCACAGCATTGCACAAATTTAATTTAAAGCACAAAAATATGTGAAATTCTATGTTTTGACAAGGCACATAACTTCCTGGTCTCATAAGTTCACAAACAGACTTGATCAAATGCTGACCTCCATCTGCAGGTGTATCCAGGTGAGGGACTCTGTGATGCGTGTGTAAACCCCAGGTTTGTTTTTTTCTGCACAGCCTTGTCCCCAGCTCGTGGCTCCCACCAATTTCCAGGTAAAGGAATCCTCACAAGCTAACGGACCACCACTGTCACCCTGTTTCCAACATACACAAAAAGTAATTTTCTTTTTTTTTCTGTACATCCTTCAGTTATTGTAACCTACTTTCTGTGTTTGATGTTGACTTGCACAGTAATATTCCAAAGTTAATCAGTATTTGGTCATATTCTAATTACCAATGCTTTATTATAGAAATATATAAATTAAAGGCACAATATGTTTTCGCCACTAGAGGTCACATTTTCAAAACAATAGCAGATGTATAAGTTAATGTTCAACAAGGTCAGCAAACACGGAATTTAACCCAATACAAAATTTAAATAACGTTTAAAAAACAAAAGGACACCAACTGCATTCAGGGAAACTCTTACTTGTATTGCTTTAATGGGCAGTCTCCACTGAAACTCATTCAACTTCCTTCAAGGAGAGAAAGATTGCAGAAAGACTAAAAACTTTAAAAAAAAATATGGGAACTAGCATCTGGTTATGATTGCTATTGAAGTGTTTCTCACGCTATCTAACTCCAAATATAGCATAACTGCCTATTATCCCTAATTATGCCTTAAAATGCCAAAAACTGCTGTAATTTCCTTCACTTTCTGGTGAGTGTGCTTGAGAAGCATTGACATGAATGGCCTTCAGTGCTGGAACTATTGGCTGCTGACATGACATGCTTTACTTCCGTGTTCCTAAGTTCTTATGGAAGCCTATGGGAGTGTCGCAACCACTGATCTATAATAGAGAATATTGATCAGTGGTTGCAGCTGATTCTCAACGGCTCTGCAGAGGCGAAGCTCGATGACGCAATGACGGAGCATGGAACACTGGGAGAGGTATGGTTTTCACCAGTATGGAAGGCGGACGGGGTCAAGTCTTTAAATGGAACGCGTGAATTTTGATCGCTAACCTGAGTTTACCAAGTGCAACATGTCTCTGGGTCAACATCTTTGTTGACCCTGGGACAACATTGTGATTAACCAACCAATTTTCTCTGATTTTAGGCATCACTCATGGGTAAGGGTATGTCACATTTCTGAAGCGTGAAACATAACACAAATGAATGCGATAAATACAATGACACACGATAAAAAAAATTTAAAAGACGGATTTAATTATTAATTCCAGTGATGACATTCTACTATGTTGTCCGTTGAAGCTGCACATAATCACCTCACTGGAATTAAAGTGATTACTGTCCCAACGTGTATTGAGTCAGGGAACTTACCAGTGACCGAACTCGTGTACACGATCTACTGATTCACGAGCTCGAGAGCTAGGGAGCTGATTGAGACGCACCCTCTATTCTGACTTTTATTCCGTTGTTTGTTCCAATACCTTCTTGCCTCAGCTGGTGTACGTCTACGTTTTTTGGGGGATTTTGCAAAGTGTAATCATGATCCATGATACCTGAAATGCACTTGCACAATAAACTTCCGCATTTGTCCAGGTGTGTAGCCATAGTATTCATAGGCAGAAACCGAGGATAGCGCGGATATTGCATCATTGATAGGCGACAATGAACTGGGACGGTTCATCATTTAAATCTGGAATTTGTTTGAATTTACAAATCCTACAGAACTTTTGAGATAACGTAAGCACACAACTGCATGAAATATATAACACTGTGCAAGTGGTTTTTAGATATTTTACTACAAAAATCTTACATGTTGTGCCTTTTAGTGTAATTTGATGTATGTGAAAATGTTGTATTCAGTGTAGTATCAGTATAAAATGAAGTAGAAATCCATGGTGATATGAAATACCTGGCAGGAGTCTGTTCCCCCCTCCAAGTACCCTGCACATATCATGCCTGGTGATATATAACCTTGGTAAACCTCCGGCTGACTGCAGGCCTTTGTAGAGATCAGCGGGACTGTAGCTGAATGCAACGAAACACTACCTTCACCTAACAGAACACAACAGGACATGTGATATTTACTGGTGTGCCATTTTACAAACTTTTTTTTTGTGGCTAGCACAGCATATTTCACCCTTAAGTAGCGGGTGCACATGCCATCTGAAAATAGAACTGCCATCTGTTCGTCTGAATGGCCATGACTGAGCTAAACAATGCCCTGGTTAATTTTGGTCTAGACTTCCTGTTTCCCCCAAGAAGAGCTATGCTTAGTTGGTTATCTTAGCCCACAGATGCTGTTGATGACAGCTTTGTATTTACAGCATTGTATTACAAAGCTCATTATGATTGACCTTTGTACGCTGCCAGCCCGTCCAACAGGCAATACAGGCGGTCGCCTGGGGCCCAGTCTAGCATTGGGTGCCCCGCGAATGTCGGTATAATATATAATTTTGGATTTACTTTTGCACGTGCAGTGCGAATGTATATATGACATTTCAAGCGCCTCCGTAATGCACAGACCCAATTAAACACGATACAATTCACAACAACGGTGAAAAAAACAAAAAAAAACACCATATTTTATTAAAAGAATAGCTCTGTATAATTCATACATGACAAATAGCTGAAAACGATAATGAATACAAAAACAACAGTATAAATAAAAGCGGAAAAAGATTAAAATCATACACAGCAGCCAAAGCTGCAGGCCTGGAGGCCCAACTGCAGACCTGCTTGCTCATATATTGTAATGGCGGGCAAAAGACAGACAAAAGATGGTTTGTGTATCCTTGGTTTTAATTAGAACAAAGAGCAACTGTTTACAGACGCGCCGCCAGCCGAACTTAACTGTCTCTCAATTCCGGCTTTTCCTGAACTCCCCCGCATTAACTCTATCCTTGCTGGTGCAACACAATAACAACAATTTCCCCAACAATAATATAAAATATTACACATACAGTAGGTTATGATTTAATGCATTAAGTTAATTGTATTTGTAAATAGAAATTGTTCAGTTACTTAAATATTTTCATAGTCATTTATAGTTTTCCTAATTATTAAG
>JAUMHE010000056.1:4115581-4126061 GCA_032359235.1 Enteromius mattozi
TATGACATTTACATCACAAAAATATCAGGGAGTGACATTTATTTGATGTGAGGTAGTTAAGCCCCATCATAACTGGGATGCAGTGCAGGCAGGACAGGACAAATGGCAGCTCATTAAAGTAGCATATGGAGTACATATAAATATGAATATTAAGCTTGATATGTTTCATAAGTTGTATATCCATAATTGTTGTCAAAGTTCTGATGTTTTGTGCTACCCGCTCAGATTGTGCTACCTCCGTGTTTATTCAGCAGCATCTTGAAATTGTCTTTTTTGTGCTTTCTTCTCACTGTTTTTACACCAGTGGGCCCAATTTTTTTTATCTCACCTAGGGCCCCACACCCCTTGGGGCCGTCACTGCCTTTATAATGCATTATATACAAAGGCTTCAAGTAAAAGTGTTACCAAACAATTTCTCAATTGAAATAAGTATCTGTGTATTCTCACAAAATCATTTTTATAACATATAAATGCAGAAAGAAAGGCCTACATTTTTGAGTTGTGAATATGTCACGCCTTCGTAAATCAAATAAAAGCAAAAGCAAAACTTTGCAGACGAAAGTGATTTTAAAAGCACCTGACGTCAAATAAAACTTTTTCAGATTTTAGTGTTAATAATATAATGTTTACTTTCGCCTGTTTGGTTTTTTCGCTTTCCCTTTTAGAAAGTTGGGGGATTGCCAGCTACTAGAAGTGAGGGTTATTTCCTTACACACTGTCACAGAAAATATCTGCCAGTTGGCCATTGGTTGTAGTCTTTGGTGTGTTTAAGCATAACTTTTTGACCCAAACACAAGCAAACTGAGGCGACAACATAGTAATCTTTTGTTGCCACTAGTTCTTCGATGTCTGTTTGGTGTGTAAGGGCCTTTAAATTCCCAAACTCACCTCCATCCTCTGTGGCACCCCATCCTGAGATCCAGCACATTTTTCCATCCTCAAACTCTTCCCCAAAGTTCGGCAGGCAAATAGGCTCCACAAAACCTGAAAAAAATTGTGATACACCATTATCGAATGATATGAATGCAAAATATAATATGAATGCAAAACAAAGGCATGGACGGTGTAGCTTATTAAGATAAGGTTTAAAGTCCATTTACATGATTGCCGAACATTACACTAGCTTGTGAAATAAAAGCCAGTCACTTTGCATTTTAAAGTGGTCATGGACTGAGAATCCAAAACTCCCCTGATTTTTTTTCACATATACGAGGTCACTGAACTATAAAAACATGTTGGTAGTCTAAAAAGCTTATATTGAAGCCAGTCTGTCAAAACGAAAGCTTGTGTAAAGTACTACATTAAACACACACTGCCTCCGCAGAAAAAGATCAACATCAGCTTCTACATCCTGCCTGTTTGTCCCGACCCACCGTTTCATATTCTCAATTACAGTGTTTGATGTAAAAATCTTGATAACAGTATAAGTGGACCTCAGAGAAGAGTACAAAATAAAAAATCAAGTTCATGAGCCCTTTAAAAGACCCTCTTTTGCAAAAGGTACCGTTGAAGCTGAGGGGCTGCACCAGTTTCATCAGAGCTATATCATGGTCCAAGCCCTTTGGTCTGTAGCGACTGTGATAAATTATCTTCTCCACAGTGAGAGACTGCACTGCATTAACTGGCTGATCAATCAAACCCACATAGACGGTCCACAGCACAGGGTGTGCAAATCTGAATGGAAAACAGCAGTCTATGATCATTTCCATGTGGCTGAATATTGAATATGGTTTCATGAGGACTTACAAACTCACCCGTATACACAGTGTGCTGCAGTCAGGATCCAGCGAGATGATATAATGGAGCCTCCACACATGTGCTCGTTCTGAACGTGCAAGCTCACCTGCCAGGGAAACTGACCCTCAGCCGACAGGTTACCACCTACTATACGAGCATTGAACTTAGGTCTGGAACCACAAGCTACACAGAAATAGATCATTAAGATATTAATCACTGATATGGCAAGTTTTTGTTTTTTTTAATCACATGCAATTCATACTTAAAGGAATAGAAGCCTATTTCCAATACCATCACAAAAATAAAAGTTAATTGCAACCTTTTCTCACAATTCTGACTCATTTTTTCTTGCTATTCAGTCATGATTTCTCACAATTCTGAGTACTAAATAAAAACTCATAATTGCGAGATATAAACCTACATATAAACTCGCAATTGCAAATTTATAACTCACAATAGCAAGACATAACCTTAGTTTTGAGAAAAAAAGAGTCTGAACTGTGAGATATAAACTTTTGCAAGTAATTGCAAGGAAGAAAAGCAGACTTGTAAGATAAAAAGTTATCATTACTGTTATTACAGTTTTAACTTTGAACTCTACACTGACATCTTTTGGCCTGGATGTATAAACCGTTGCCACCTAATATCAAAGCTCTGTTTATCTTTTATTTTGTTCTCTGGACATTATTTATATATTTTTTAAATCTAAAAAGGTGAATCACACAGCGGCACACAGGCTGTATGAAACTAGTAAGCATTATTTTTCCTACTGTAATGAGCTGACACACCTAGTAATGTGATGTCAGTATGGTGGTGCCAACATAAGGGTGACCTGCTTTTTCTAGAAGACTGAAAAAGTCATATAGTTAACCTCATTTTAATGATATTATTCAAATGTCCTGTTCATTTGGTTTAAATTAGCAAAGAAGAAATACCTTTAACATAACTAACAAGAGTTTTTTTTATATAATTTGAAACATTAGGATTGTGAAAAATCTTGAATACTCATTAAAATTGATCTCAGAGGGTGAATGAAGAACAAAAACAATGCAATTGAAGAACATATCAAAGGCAGATTTTTAGATGACACACAAAAAGCTGTTTGGTTTAAAAATTACTTCTGTTTGGGCTGTGCTTCATGCATTACTATGACATTTTACTAATGTAACTGCACCTGTAAACCAATAAAAGTACTAATGATATGACTTACCTATGCACTTAAGTGTTGTTATCATCCCCAGACTACACTGGGTTTTACTACGGAAGGAAAATCAACAAAATCATATAGATGGTTAAGAAATGGTATGACATACATGGGCTTAATTCATCTAAAACCACTTCTGCCTTGGGAAAAAAAGAAGATAGAAGGCCTATTTTTAGTGACTTTTTGTGACCTTCTTTTGTTGTCCCTAGAAGAAAGAAAATCAAAAGACTAAAGAAGTAAGAAAATGATGACAGAAATGGAACAGTTTATGCATGCTGAGTAAATCTACAAAACATTAATTATTTTTGACTTTTAAGATTTTGTGGAATCATACTAATCTCCTGTGCTTGACAGAAATGAAAAGCATAGCAGCTCTGAAAGTATTAAATTCAAAGAGGCTAAAAAGAGGCATCAAGCACTTGAAGCTGTTCAAAAATCCAATGCACAAAAAGTATGCCAGCTGTTCTGGAACTGCTGTGAGCAGATAGCATTCCAGGTCTAAAATAGTACAAAATAATATGCGTCACAGACATGAGGTAAGAGGTAATTTTAAGGCTGTACTCTGTATTAAATTACAGGATATAAGCTTCACCAAGTTCACATTTTATTACTTATAAAGAAAGAAACTGCCCCACCCTTAAGAAAGTTACAGTTAAGTTTCTGGTGAATACCGGTTTTAGTTCTGTGTAAATGAATTAATATCTGAGCTGCTTTGTAATCATGCTTTCAGTTCACATACAAAAGTTCACTAAAGTTCAGTACAAAAGTGGCTAGAAATGATAAGTGGACTGATTAAAAGTCATTTAGAATGTTGGATATTTTATCAGTGAATTAAAAGGCCAATTCATTCAAAGAATGACAACTAAAAAGATTTTTGTGAAGAGAATATAGATATTAATTGTTGATTGTCTTACTGTTGTAATTGTTCGTACTTTTTGCTGTTAAAGTTTTGTGTTTATTTTTTTTTTTTTCATTTGTTTTGTTTTGTTTTCAGTGTATTTTTTCTGGACTGTTTGTTTGATATTTAAAGACATAACTTTTTTTAGTTTAAAATTGATACGAAATGAATACTTGAGTAAGTACATGACCAGCCAATGTTCAAAACTAGCACCTTACTTTAGCCTGATTCACAACTGTAAGCTTATAATAATGTTTTCTAATTTGAGTGGTATGGGTAGGTTTTCACTGGAAATTCGAGCATGGCACTGTGCCATTACATACATTACTGATTTCAAACAGTGATAGCTAAGAGGCAAAACTTACAGACTACAACTTTAACATGGTGTCTCTTTAAGAGAATAGGATGATGATGTTTAGAAGCCAGTAGGGGCAATAACTTCCTGTGTGATCTTGCCTTTCATAGGTTCACTCAATGCTTTGATGGCGTCATTGCTATGGAAACACCTCTGATGTGAGGAATGTCTGAAGCCCTTATAGTATCATATAGTATCATATAGTATCATATAGTATTCTTGTTCACGCTGTGCAATTTCAGATGTTTGTTTAATCCTTGCTATATAAGTTCTGCTTGCTGAGGCGCATGATCTCGATGGCTGAGGTAACGGTGATGAGCATTGTATGAAGAGTGAGTGAACAGAATCTCCCTTTCTCTTTCTGGACCCCATGCGTTCAACAGGAGAGCACCTTGTGAGTCCAATGGTTTAGTCAAATCTGATTCCTGCTCCGAAAGCTTGCAAATTGATTCTTTCAGCTGTGGATTAGATGATGCACAGTGTACAGCAGCCTTGGACTCTCAAGAGCTTGTAGGTGACACACTAGATATTAGCAGGGATTAAGTGGTGGGTTTACGATGTTAATTTACCTTGTGAGACATGGGCTGTGATTGATTTCTGAGAAATTCACTTTTTAATCTGAAAAACATTAAATATACCGTAAATATCTTGCCAAGTTTTGAAGTTTCCATATGAAGTGGCTTCCATATCTGCTGAATGCACACCCATTGGAGCTATTTCCAGTTGTTGTCACCCTCTGGTTTTCTGTTTCATGCAGGGGTAGAGATGCCTTAGGGCTTTCCGACTCGCCTTTCTGTCTGGCATTGCTTATTGGGACATATCTGTTGTTACTATGTTTCTAAAGTTGCTTAGACAAGTGTTGTACAGTTTCTTTCAGCAAGTGGTTTTGGAGGCTTTCTCTCCTGCTCATGCAGTTTCCTATAGTGATGTGTGACTTCTGGACACTGAAATAGTTTGCTGTAAACAGAGCTGTTTTTAACAATCTAAAAAAAAAGGGTGTTGTTTTACACTATCATTGACATTCGATGACCTCTGATGTATGCATGGGGATTGTGCTAAGTGCTACTGGCCACTAAATTGGCATGATGGTATAAGGGATTTAGACATTCGTCACACTGAATGTGCTTCATAGCAATGATGCCATCACCCTGTCTTCTGTTTACTTCTTTTGTATCTTTTGAAAACATGAATAAATCAGTTTGGAAACAGAAAGATGTATGTAGATGCTGTGATGTTGTTACACATGTGAAGGACATTTGTTAATGTCATCATTTAGCAATAATTGTTCATAGCTGGTAGTCCTTGTTCACTTTAAGGGATGGGCTGAAAAGAGAGTTTAGAGTCTTTTTTGTATTTTCTGTTATGTACAGCGTGGGTTGTGACCAAAAACAAACTCCTTAAATTCTTCAATAAAGTTAAAGAGCAACAAAAAATGTCTGGTTCATTAGTAGCAAAACGCTACAGTACTGTCTATAACTGCCTGTAAAAATGTTTTATTAGGGACAACCTAGGAACACTTGATAATTAGACAGGCAGTTTGAAGGAGGGTGGGAGATGAACTTTGTGAAACAAATGTGAAACTATCTACAAAGTTCAGGACCATTTTTTACACATTTTTTTTTACAAAACTGCAAACACTTTGATTATGAAGAGGGTGTGTTATACCTGAAACTGGTCATGTTGTGTATCTTGATGGATTGTTGGACATTTGTGTTGTTCATACTTATTGACACCAGGTTACTTTGGAAGTCCTGCTCAATAGAAGACAGAGGAAGAGCTTTCGACTCCACATATCTAACAGAGAGAAGGAGAAACGTAGCTTAAAACCTCATGTTATGGTATCAGCAGTAGCATATTGGTAGTGTAGCATCAAATGTGAATTCATCAAATTATCTTTGTCATTTTTAGAGAGTTTTCAATAGATAAGCTTCACAAAATCTCATCCAAAAGCTTAAAATGTTTGTAGTTTGACTGGTCTGTGTTGAGTCTGGTGCTAAAAGCTAAAAAGCAACAGTCCTTATAGATTATCCATACAAGTGCAATACCTAACAAGTCAGCACAAGCTTTTTCTTATGATTTATCTACAAAATTCCTAGTTTTGAGTCCACACCTAAACATTAGGTCACTGTTTTCACATATTAGGTATATTTTCAAATGTCCTTCCCAGACACGCCTGCATGCCTGGAAATTAAACAAGGGCTTGTTTAGTCTGCTGTGTTTAATAGTGGTTAGAGAGCTAGAGGAAGGGTTTGTAAAGGAGGGTGTTACAGTCAAGGCCGGATGGCATTCAGTACCTCAGAAATCCAAGCTGTTTGCAAGCAGAGAGAGAAAGCTCAGGGTCCCAATTCTCTGCACAAACAGTCCTCCAGACACCTTCAATGAGCACCTGAAGTACAGAGCTCTTCCCACTCAGACGCACTGCTCAGGCAGATAGAGACTTGATGAAGGAACAGCAACATTCAACAACAGCACTGAACGCTAATGCTAAGTGTGCTGATGCTTACCGCAACTGAGCTCATCTTCTCCGTGTTCACAATCAATGTGCCCATCACACTGTGCAGACTTTCTAACACACCCAGAGGCACATCGAAACTTCCCTGTACAGCCTAACCCAACTGAAGTGGAAATATGAGAATTAAATATGTGGGAAAAGTGGTAGCCTACTTATAAACATTTATCTCATTATATGCATTTATATTTAATCGAAAAATAACATAATACACTGCAAGTAAATCCTTTCATTCATTGTTTCATTGTTTAGTGATTCAGAAAATACTTTATGACAGCCAGTCATCACCACTTTAAGGCTTACAGTGAGTGAGCTGATACCATAATGCAAGGCTGTGGCCTGTATTGGATTGTGTTGAAAGTGTCCAACCAGTGTGAATCGTCTTTAAATAATCCTTCAGGAGGCTAGTAATATATAATATAAGTTAATATAATATAAGGCTAGTAATTGAAGTAATATATCCAGTCCATGTTTGAATAAACTGACAGCTCAGACGCCCAGATTATGAGCTGTAATAGCTGCTAATGGTGGATATTTTGATTAATTGAAAAGTATTTTCTATGTATAAACTGTTTCCAAACTTTTGGACAGCAGTGTATATATATATAAAAAATTATATATATATATATATATATATATTTTTTATGCATTTACATTTATAACACAAATTACAAAGAAAACAGCTAACGCTAATGCTAGGGTGTTTTAATGCAGCATCTATGGGAGGGTTGGTAATGTTCTCTTTTCTGCTTGCCGTTATCAGTCTCTGAATTTTTTTCATGAAAACACTGTCGTGGAGATTTTCTTTTGCTATTTGAGCAAATGGGAATGCGAAAAGTATTTTTGTGGTACTCTCCCATTCAGTGCTCTCAAAGTTTGCCCAACTATGACGACTTCCACTGCTGGAAATCCAGGAAGTGTAAAACAACATCCACTTCTATTTAAATGGAAGTTGCTATTTTGCACCGCCATGTTATTACAGTAACCCTAAACGGACAAACTGCTCTACTGAGAGTGTTTTGAATACAACAATGACATAACGCTGAGTAAGTAACAATAATATTCACAATAACATATTGGTTTGCTGAATAATTAAAGGAATAGTTTACCCAAAAATGAAAATTCTGTCATCATTTACTCACATCATTCTGTTTGGCATTTTTGGGTGAACAATTCCTTTAAGGATGTAGCAGTGTAAGTATAAGTTAATTCCTTAATTTACCTTTGTAAAGAAACCATCTCTGACAGCGGCATCTGCATTCTGTGTCAGCCTCCATAGATTCTCTGTGTGCAGTTCGCTGCCTCACCACTAGATTCTGCTAAAATTTACTCACTGACTGCACTATTAATCGGTTTCTTATAGGAAGCCTGTTTCCGCCGCTGAATAAAAAATGTAAAAAAGTTATTGCAACTTTTTAACTCACAATTCAGAATTGTGAGATGTAAACTTAAAATTGCAAGTTATAAAGTCAGAACTGCAAGATTTAAAGTCGCAATTGGGAGAAAAAAAGTCAGAATTGTGTGATATATAAATTGTGAGAAATAAACTCACAATTGCCAGTTATAAAGTTAGATTTGTGAGATATTAAGTTGCCATTCTGAGAACATATCAGTCTTTTTTCGCTCAAAATTGGACTTTATAACTCGCAATTGCAAGTTTATATCTCACAATCCTAAAAATAAAAAGTCAGAATTGCAACTTTATATACAGAATTTCGATAAATAAAGTCGCAATTCTGACTTTATAACTAGCAGTTGGGAGTTTATATCATGTAATTCTGCCTTTTTCTTGTAATTGCAAGTATATCTCGCAATTCTGAAGAATTGTGAGAGAAAAAAATTAACAATAATAAAAAAGTAAATAAAAAGTAAAAAAAAAAAAAAAAAAAAAAAATATATATAAATAAATATATATATATATATTATTCAGTGGCACAGAAACGGACTTCCGTGGTTTCTCACCATTTTTGCTTTGAGGATTTTTTTTGGGTGGGCCTGAAATCATGTCCTGATGATGCACTAGAGCTACTGAACATGGCCCCTCCCCTAACACTAAACATTCCTAGAGCACATTAGCATCAGTGGTTCGCCCTTTCCATTATTTATTAGCTACAGCATATAAATTTGTTAGCTAGCTATGCCTTCATAATGTAAATTCATATTGGTTGGTATAATTTACAAAAGTACTGAGAGGCGGAAGCTTTCGCCTGAGTGGGCATAGTTTCAGCGCTGCCTTGAGAGCAAAGAATACTGCTTGTTTATTTAGTTATTTTAAGATTTTAATACCTTATTTTATTTACTTGGTGGTTTTCATCATTTGGATTTGACTGTGTAGTCAATTGATGCATAAACCTTTTGCAAACACAGTAATAAGAAGTCTTTGTTACAATCTTAGGGCTCATCCAGCTATCCATCCATCTTGCCATACATACAATCTTCACAAAATCCTCGGGGGTCTCTAACACTAAACCACCCAGTACAAATCTAAACTAAATTATAAGACTATATATTATAACACTATAACACTAGTTCACATGAAACCAGGTACCAAAGGAAAAACACTCATGAAGAGCTCATAAATGTATAATCAAGTAAAGTGTCAAATGAAGTGTTACTCTACATCTCTGGGTATTTTGAGTGCTCAATAAAGACATTAACTCACCACCCAATCCAATTCCAAGCACAATAGTGAGGATGAGCAGGACACAGGCCCCGATAAGTATCTCCATCCTACGTGCAAACAGTCTTCCTCTAAGTGTTTTATCCTCTTGACATCAGTTTCATGACGTGATAAGATGCACGAGACAAGAGAAATTCATATTTATTCATTTAGCAGACACTCGGTACAATTTTTATTGATAGGCTATGTACTTGTTAATGTTTGCATCACGTGTTACTAGCTGAGCCTGAGCTACAGAAACACACTGAATCTCTTTGTGTACTTTATTATGTAGTGCAAATACTCAATAGCAACCAACTTAATTAGTGCTGATGTTTCGCATGACTAAAATATTTTTGTGTGAGTTTGCAGTAATTCTTCTGACAGCATTATTGAAGGATCATGTATAATTTAGGGATTATGAATGTTATTATAAGCCACATACCCAAAAAACTGTGCTAATTGTTACCTGTAACAAAAGGCTGAACTTTGGTAAGTGGCATTGAAAGGCTGGGCTGGGCTGAAGGGGTTTCTGTAAGAGGGTCATTGGTTGGTTTGATGGTGCTGTCATCTGGAGCAGGACTGGCACTTGAGCTGTCCAGAGGACTGGTGTTGAGCAGGGTCGGGGTATCCACAGAAGGAAGGTCATTCTCAGTTACAGAAACCACCTCTATTTTCTCAGGATATATCTGATCGGTTGTACCCTGTGTGGAAACAAGACTCAAAAGTGATCCAGCATTCTTCCATAAGTAGCATTTTACAGAATTTTCTTAGGTGGCATTTCAGTAAAGATAAATAAATAAATAATAGGGCACAATGTACTGTATTAATATTAAGGAATTAACTTTGTACAGGTGTTGGTAACGTTTTAGATTACAATCCGCAATGTACCACGTAATTACACAGAATTCATATCTTACCTATTTTGTAACTATAGAGTACCTCCACAGTACCTACTCGCATGCAACTAAAGGGCACCTATTCTGAAATTACGTGGTATGTGCGACACACTTACACAGTAACTACGCGTAACAAGAGGGTAACAAGAGTTCTCTTTAGATTACGGCCGGCGGGCGACACACTTACTCCGTAACTACGCCTAACAAGAGGGTAACAAG
>JAUMHE010000056.1:4129158-4141477 GCA_032359235.1 Enteromius mattozi
TCACAGAAGTGTGATTGACTTGGAGTTACATTGTGTTGTTTAAGTGTTCCCTTTATTTTTTTGAGCAGTGTATTTATAATCTATGGTTACTAACAAACTGATTATGTACATGTTCTTTTGTACAAAAAACTCCCCGCCAACAAAAAACCGCTTGCATCATGGTTTTGCTATCAGTGAAAATTTATCAACATGCGTCACAGATCTGTCCTTGTGTCTTGTGACCTGATGGATACTGAAGATCTGTGCATGAATGACTGTATTTGTGATCACAGCCACCACACTCAACATATATTAATGGTCTCAGCATTAACTTTTCACAAATGTGCAACAATGTAGCATATGGCCTCTGACTGTTTTCTGCTTCAATTTCATGTCACAAAAAATGCATTGTGTAGTAGGCACTATTCAGTCAGTAGTAAGATTGTATTTCAAAGGGCGTGCTGGTTCTGTTTTTAAGCAGCAGTTATACATAGACAGTCTAGTAGCATATTTTTCATTGTCAGACCACAAATGTCATCTGTGCAGCTCTGTGTTAAAGGTTATGACAAAAGATATGATATTGATGGCCTACTAGTCTGCAAATATATAAAAAATTCATCAACTAGGATGTTTGCCAAATCCACTTACATAAATTATTTATGACACAAAATAGTCATGTGTCACACAGAAATAACCACTGCAGTCGTTCTCAGGCCCCATGACTTTCACCATGAATTCTTCAGTGGTTTGTGATTTTACAGATTTTAATAGATATTCTGTAGTCTAATAAACTATTTTAGAGCTTGGCATAACTGTAAAAATGCATATCCAATTTCTAAAAGTAACCTTTCCAGGTTTCTCATTTAACCACTTTAACCACTGATCTATTCAGGCAATAATGTATGAAATGATGCGCTATATTTTGAATGCAGTCACAATAAAAGGACAGTAAATTGCAGCATCTTTTGCTGTGACTAAATTTACAAAACAGTATGTATCACTTAAAAAAGGCTCAGTTTTAGTCCAGAATCATCATATTAACAATCATTATACACAGTCAGCAAAATGGCAACTGTCTTAAAATTACTCATTTGCATATTTAAACATAACATTTCAGAAGATCTGCAATACAAAAAAAAAATGTCCTAATGTGCTGTAATTATGAAACTGGGGAATAAGGTGATATCTAGTATAGGTAAAAATTGTACCCCGAATTAACAACAACAAAATATTCTTTCTTCTTCTGCTTCTTCTCTCTCTCTATCTCTCTATTTTTGGATTAACATTTGCTGTTTTGAATAAATAAACTGGTATAGATTTGATCTTACCTGTCTCTCTTATCTTTGAATCCCTCATTGACAGCTGCCACATGTGTCTCAAGCGGCTGGCCTGGTCTCCTGAGGACTCGGTTTCTTCATCTGTGCAGTTACAGCTTACACACAATGACAACATAACTGATATAAAGCATAAAAGCATCCAGTGGAAAGCCATGACAAAGGCATCAGGACCACAAATACCAATATGGCCTCCAGGTGAAGCACTTTGAGATGCTCCTAGCTTATGCACTGACACCTGTAAAACCTTCTGAGGGCCACAGTTTCCTTCCTATCACCAGTGCTGCAACTGAATGCTAATATATTAAAGATAAATTAACTTAATGTCCTCCACTCACTGATACCTCTGCTAAATAAACATTCAGAGCACAAGCACAGAGGACCCACGCAGATACAGATTTGCGTTTGTGTATATGACGACATAATGAAATCTTATAATTTAAGTGATACATTATCTCCTTGCTCATGCACATTCAAAGGTAATGAAACAACTGAATGTCTAGGAAATGTTTGAATTATTTGAGGGCCAAGTCATTGATCTGTTTGTTTTTTATGAACTGGAGGTCTGACGTATGTGCTCTTTGTTCTCTGAAAGCACAAAATGTTTAAATCATTATAAAGAAAATGATATGCCTCATATCTTAGATTTCCTCAACATTCCTCAACGCTCTGCTTTCATCATGGAAAATGTTTTTTTTTGTTGTTGTTTTTTTTTATAAACAGAAGCAAATCAGCATTGCCATACCTTCCGGTTTATATACATATATACTATTATATATATATATATATATATATATATAAACTGAAAAAGAAATAATGCAGGACATGGACTTGATTTTATGTATTATCCCGTAGAGTTTCCAGTCCTAATCAAACTCATCTGAACAGGTTGATCGAGGTTGTAGCTAAACTCTTGAGGGCTGAATTAGAGAAACTATAAAATGCATTTTGAAATAGATTGTGTACATTTTCATTGCATGTGCTTTTTTTTTTAAATAAATAATTAAAAAATGGGTCATTCTATTAATCCACAAGAAAATTCAGAAAGAACAGTAAACATACAGGGCTGGCATAAAAATGAACATCACGATGCATGACTGCACAGCTCTATTCTGTGACTTTTAAGTTATATGTTGTAACTGTTCCATCAAAATGATTAATTTGTAGTAAAACTTAAGGAATTACATTTTGTTATTTTCAACTGTGGCTTACTCTACAACAGACAAAAACTACAAACAAACAAAAAAACTTTATTTATGGTGCATGTATGTAATTCAGTAAATTATTTTCCTGTGGGATGTAACAAACTCACCCAACTAGTATGTTGATTAATATATTTATAATTCTGGGCAACCATGACTGTGCTTAAAAACATAAAACATTACAAACGGCTAAGTTATATTTCATTTTATTAGATAAATGATTTGACGTTTATTTAGTCACTTACCAATGTGCCTTGCGCATGTAACTTTATTCAACAGCAGTATTTTAATAATTCATAAACATTAACCAGTCCCGCTTTGATCTCGAAAACAATCCTTCTTTGACGTGATTGGTCAGGCTGAGGACTTAGGCGTCCTTGTAAATGCCTGAAGAAAAAAACAAACTCACCAGAGCCCCTTCGTGTACTGTGCCGAGGTAGCTGTTGAATGTCTGTGAATGCTGAAGTGTTTTTATTTGATCCTCTGAGAATATTAAAGTCTGGTATTGTTTTGCTTTAAGCTCGTCATAAGCAGCGAATATGAACTGCAGAGTTCTGTCAGTTCAGAGTCATGTTGTCAGAGGATATGTGGGAAACAAATCTGCCTCTTTTCCTTTACAGGTAAGATTTAGTAGCTTTTGCAGTGCATTAGATGCCTGCACGGTCATTTAAAGTTTTAACGTAGTTGTGACGCAAAGCACATCCGACTGCTTTACAAGCTGCATCCTCAGCCTTTGCAATAATAAATCTGCTCCCTGAGCCCGGACAAAACAGTTTCCCCTCTACGAAGCATGTCGGTATGTACAGCGTTTAACTGTTTAATGTGTCACTTCTAGGTGCTGGGCTTTGAGGTCGACACTATCAATTCTGTGCAGTTCTCCAATCATACAGGTAAATATATGCTGCTATCAACAAAGCAAAGAACAACAAACCAAATACTAAGACATTCATAGTTTTCAGGTTTAGCATAACTTATATGCTGATGATAAAGAATGTTTGCAGCTGAATAATGTAGGACACTGCTGAATGGCCTTACATAATGGAGGCTGGACTTCAAATCAGATGATCAGAGGCATTACTAATTACCTCTCTAGGTCTGGATTCTCTGTAAAATACTTGCTTAGGCTGGGGTTTAGAGTTTGAAAGTTAAAATAGTGATTCTGAATTAATATCTGAACAGCATTGCTAAAGCATGATTTAATAGGTTCCTGTGTAGAATCTAATCAAATTCATCAGGATGGGCTTATCCTGGTATGGGAAAGATTTTTTTAAGGTCAAAGCTCAGCTTGTGTTGAACAGCATGTGTCAGTATTATTTTCCTTTCCTGAAGCAAAACTGTAAGCACAGTATGACCCTGGTTTTTTCCAGTCATCCTGTCTGTTTCAAAACAGTGAGTATGTTTCCTGCTTTTTAAAAAAAGTACAAGACCACCATTGCATGGAAAAAATACCAACTGGACAGTGAACCATACAAACACTATTCTGGGGGATTTTTAGTGACTCTTTTGCAGGTTATTTCGCAGGTAAAGGCCCATTATCACCAAGAAGTTATAACTATATTAGCATCCAATTGTCATTTGTAATTGCGTACTCTATTTAAAGTTGAGTGGGTTATAAATGGCTGTCAATGTTTTGATTAGTTATCGTCTATGGTGTTAACAGACATTAACGGGTTAGTTCATCCCAAAACTGTGTCATTAATTACTCACCTTCATGTTGTTCCAAACCCGTAAGACCTTCGTTCGTCTTCTGAACACAAATTAAAATATTTCCGATGATATCAGAGAGCCATTTGACCCTCCATAGACCGCAATACAGCTGAAATTAGCCCAGACCCAAATGTGTAGTAAATAAATAGTTACAACAGGATGTGACATCAGTGAGTTTTTCATACTTCCTGTACCTGGATCATTTCGGTTGCTGTCTATGGAGGGTCTGTGCTATTCTCATAGAAATAAAGAAATTATTAACACTTGATTGGTATTGTGTAGGGTGTTAACAGACTTACCTTTACTTTTTACTTTTTTTCCCAAAACACGAATTCATTCAAGAAGTAAAACACTACTACTGTTTTTTTTTTTAGTTTGTAAAGAGTTAATTTGTGTTGCTCCATGGTCCATAACCACTTTCCTCTCATTCCTGTTAACATTTTAAACATGTTTGCATTGAACGGGTTAACCATTGCACTGATTATCTCCTGTCAGAGTGGGTTGCTAGGAGCTTAGGGCTCTTTGTCCTCGCTCTGCTGCTCATGCTGTTCTCTTCCCACCCCATCCACCATTTACTTCTTACTTGGTTTGTGTTATAACAATACTCCAGCTGTACTGGGTCTTTCCCTCAGTGTTGTTTATGTCCTCTTCTTCTTCACAGTTCACACCTTATTTCTCATACAAAGCAGTTTGTGTTATCCTCTTAAAGGGATAGTTCTCCCAAAAATGAAAATTTGATGTTTATCTGCTCACTCCCAGGGCATCCAATATGTAGGTGACTTTATTTCTTCAGTAGAACACAAAGATTTTTAACTCAAAACATTGCAGTTTGTCAGTCATATAATGGAAGTCAATAGCAACCAAACGTTCCAAAACTCTGGCACATAGATATATATATACACACACACACACACACACACACACATATATATATATATATATATATATATATATAGACGTAGATCCTGACATATCATGCCCCATAAAAACACTAATGAGGCATCTATGTATATCTATGTGCCTTTGATGCCCTGGGGGTAAGCAGATAAACATCAAATTTTCATTTTTGGGTGAAATGTCCCTTTAAAAATCCTTCTTTTTCTTCCCCAGCAAGATATTACACAGGGGTGTCAAGACTTTTGTTTTTGAACTTATGTCTTTAGAGTGAAATGAAGCGAGATCTAAATAATGCTACATGCTTGCAATTTATCTGGTTGCTAATCCAAACTGAAATCAACTACAAAGAGGTCATTCAGTAAATTTAAGGGAAGTAAAAGAGACACATGTGATAATCATAATGTGGCAGCAGGAGTTTATTTTCAAGGGATCATTTGTTTTTTAGTCATCAGTCATGCTTATTGTGTCAACATCCTGTTTTGTAAATGCCAGTGGGGATTACCAAATCAGCTTTTCCACATCTGGGCCTTTTTAAAAATAACTTAAACTTAAAGCAGTATTTTTAGCAGCATTTATTTGAGCATCTTTTCTCATCTTTCCCTCAGCTTGTTTGAATCCAACTTGTAATGAATAAGAAGTGCTGCTCAGTACATTTGTTTGTTATACTGTTCTTAGTGAGAGAATACTGCTTGAATTCAGCCCATCTAATGTTTGCTATAACAATGTTTGTGTAGTGGGCAGGGTTTCTGGCTGTGTGAACCGTCTAACCGTCATCTTTCTCCCTATAGATGTTTAATCTGTAAAAGTCTAGACTATGCTATATTTGTGCTTTTCAGTATAGTCTAGTGCTAGTAGAAACATGTCTGAACATTATTGCATGGTTTTGTTTTTTTAGATTTTTGCAGCAGCATTTATTTCAAAAACTTTTAACACCCTTTCTCTTCACCCACTTACTAGAACATGGATAAGATACATATGATGGAGACTTTAATGAAGTCTTTCTCATGCTAGGATATGAGCACTGGAAGGGCCAAGTGTTGACTGCGGATGAATTGCATGTCCTGTACGAGGGGATCAAGCTTAACAACGTCAACCAATATGACTATGTGCTCACAGGTACTCTAACGTCTTATTAAATTACCAATGTACATTATCAATTACTGTAAGACATATGATAGGCCCAGACTGGTTTGAATTGGATTATGTATGTCCAAAATGATCAAAAGTGACATGGCTGTTTATAACCATAATTACATTAGGCATCATTATTAATAAAACCCTTCCCTTTGAAGTTATGTCCACCAACGCTGCTTAGAATAGTGATCAGTTGATATGATTCAGATGTCTTCTTTCTTTTAGGGTACACTAGAGATGATTCCTTTTTGGATACGGTAGTGGACATTGTGCACGAGCTGAAAAGAGCAAACCCGAGCCTGGTGTATGGTGTGTATATAATAATGTGGTAACATTAAAATGTTAAGGTATCATTTTGTTAACATTAACTAACATGAAAAACAACTTTACTTTATAAAAAAACAAAAATAAACAAAGATTATTTCATGTTAGCTAATGTATTGAATTTGAAGTTCAACTGTAGATGACTCGGGTCATCTGCTAGCTATCCCACATTAAACACATGGCACCAGTTGATTGGTCTCTGTTGGCTCTACAGTTAATAAGACTGTTTGTTCAGCATTTACACAATGTTTACTCTAAACTGGTTCCTCTAAATCCCTCCACTTCCCCCAATTTCACCTGTCTAGATACGTATTCTACTGAATTTATGACTGTTTGCAAAGAGCTTGATTGAAAGAGCTTGAAAAGATAGCATATCTTATCCAATAACACGCTAAAAGTAGAAGTTTTAACAAAAGAAGCCTTATTATAAAGTATTAACCATCTGGGGTTCACTCCGTGAGACTGGGGATTGCTGGGAATAGTCAAGAGTCAAACATGATATAAATGGAATGCTATTTTTGGAAGTGGAGTGCACTTCCGAGCACTGATCTAAACATCAGCATGTTACAGTATTTGTGTCTATTTTTGCCTATTTTCTGTCTTTAAAGTGTGTGATCCAGTGCTGGGTGATAATGGAGCTATGGTGAGCATATGTAAAATTATCAGAAATATTTCCCATCATCATTTACATCTTATTTTCCTATTCAAAAATGGAACCCAGTATTCATAAGAAACGCTTTGTGAAAGCCTTAAAGATGTGTTTAAAAGTAGTTTAAGGATCTGAACACTTCCGTGTTTTGTTTTTAGTATGTTCCTGAGAACCTGCTGCCTATCTACAGAGATAAAGTAGTTCCAGCCGCAGACATAATCACTCCCAACCAGTTTGAGGCTGAGTAAGTGTCCTTTTTTGCGTGCTGTCTGAGTCCTAGGCCATCTTCTGATCCTACACATACTTTCCTGTCTGTCTCTGCTGTGTGCTGTTACATAAATCCATGCAAAATTAAGCAATGGGGGTTTTTGTGGATAGTTGAATTTCCATGTTTTATGCCTGTGATTCACCCACAAGTCACAGACGTTATGACACACCCAAAATATGTAAATATATATATATATATTTCATATTCTTTCTCACAGGCTCCTCACTGGTAGACACATAAGTTCAGAAAAAGATGCAGTTGAAGTAAGTTTAAAAAATAAAACAAATAATAAATGTTAACACGCATATACTTAGTCTTTAGTTTTTGTGCCAATACTATTGAAAAATTTCTCAGAGCATTATTTCACCACTGAGCTTAACTTGTAGCAACTGTAATATTGCAGACACTTTTGGGACAGAAACTGAAACAGTTGGGTTTATTTCAGGTGATGAACCAGCTGCATTCGATGGGTCCAGACACAGTGGTCATCACAAGCTCTGACCTGCCCTCTCCTCTGGGGGATCAGTATCTGGTTGCTCTGGGGAGCCAGAGAAGAGGTGAATTTGATTTCACTTCTACATAGGTTCCAATGAAATTTACAGTTCTTGCCATGCTCACTTCATACTTTCATCACTAATTGCCTGTGGGAGTAAGTTTCAGTTATATATCAGTTGCCTCATTTTGCCTATCTTGTTCAAAGGTCACGCTTGGCAGCTCGTCTGTGTTTTTACAGCTCATAGACAGGGCTTTAAATTCAGTTGTTTTGAAAACTTGTTAGAGGAACATAAAACCACATCTTAGATAATCATAACACGTGCTATAAACAATTTCCTGTGTCACTTGGCAACCATGATGCTACACTTATAGGGCACAACAGCCTGCTTCTGGATTTTTCTTTTTAAACCCCTATGAGAAAAATAAACAAGAAATTCAAAACCGTGGAAATGCAAAACGGGATGGGCTTGAATGTGCTTGTTCAGTATCAGCACTCTCAGCATGTGTTAAAGAAATATTTCTAGGGTTTCATTCCAGTTTTCCAGTTTCATGACGTACAGGTGTTGTTTTTCAGAGAGAGCAGATGGTACCATGATTACTCAGCAAATCCGACTGGACATGCCTAGGGTGGATGCTGTGTTTGTGGGAACAGGGGACCTTTTTGCTGCAATGCTGCTGGCATGGACGCACATCCACCCAAATGATCTGAAGGTCAACATAACATACCATGCTAAAATATAGTTGCATTCTCACATTATATTGCATTATATGAAGTGACTACATTTAGTAATTTAAGCAACCTATAAAAATACATATTTTGAGTAAATAGTTTTGGGCCACTTAACAAAGGTAAAAAATAAGAACTATGATATGCTGAATTATAATCCAAAGCCTTCGATGTATCTTTGACAGATGGCCTGTGAAAAGACGGTTTCAGTCATACACCATGTCATTAAGAGGACTGTTACTTACGCAAAAGGTAAGCAAACAAATAGCAAACCAAATATTCCCTATACAAGCCCCTATTACAGTGCGAGTGACATCATTTGTAAGTGTCCCTTTTAGTTTTGTACTTTATGATGAGAATGTAACTCATTCTTTACCTCGGCTCATCTCAGAGGTGGCCGGTCCGAATCGAAAGCCCAGTCCTGCTCAGCTCGAGCTGCGGATGGTCCAGAGTAAAGCAGACATTGAGGATCCTGCCATAGTTTTGACCGCTGTTGTTCTGTAGTGCTTTAATCTCTGTACTAGACAATATGAATGTCATTTAACAGCAAAAGTTTACAATCACAATACAGTGGATGTTGGACACTAATGTTTTTAGAATTGAAACTGTGACTCCTGGTACTCCAATAGTGCATTAGTGCAGGTACTAACATTGTACCTGATGTTATTATGTTTAACATTCCAGCCATAATGTGCATGTGACTATCTAGCCACTATTAGTACTTTATGATTTATGCATGTGTCTACCTGAATTATTTATAATGATTTAATAACATTAAGAGAATGTCTAACATATCAGTGTTGTGTAACAGTGTCTGTCTTATATGTAACATTTTATTTGATCTGTTAGTCCTATTTCATCAGAACAACTGTACAAGCCTAGTCAAGCCAAGTTTGAGAAAATTGTCCATTAAATATTAAAAATCAATTGTCTTTACTAGAATGTGCCTTGAAAATGCTGCTGTAGTAGATAGTTTTTGTAATAATTAGCGATAATTGCCATGGCCACTGACATATTTTGACTATAAACTGTAATAAAATCCTTTAACTTTTATTGATTCTTTGTATTCAATAATTCTTTTTTTGTATGTTTATGGTGCAGTTGGAGACATTTTTACTGTGTACATATTTATTCTGGTGTTTGCTGCCACAATATGAATTGAATTCATGTTTTTTTTCATGACAAGTGTGGCCAAAATAAATTTGTCTTTTTATGTGTGGGAAATGCAACTGAGGATGTTAATTTTTAAACTAATGCTGCTTTGGTTCAGACTCAGTGACCAACTCAACCACACCACGTGCTCCAACACTGTTTCTGTTTGATACATTTTATCGTTGCACTCCAGGCCATAACCTTAAATGCCTTCATTCAAATAATTAGGGATAGTTCACCTAAAAATAAACATTCTGTCATTAATTACTCACCCTAATGTTGTTCCAAAACTGTAAGATCTTTGTTCATCTTCGAAACACAAATTAAGATATTCTGGATTCCGTTTCAAACTGGGTGCTGCAATGGAAGCATCTGTCCCTGAAGACTCAGTCTCCAGTTTGCTGACTTAATCACGGAAGCTCTGCTCATTTTCAAACAGAGGAAGACGCACACTGTATGCAAGCTGTTGAATTCTGTATTGAGGTCTTGGTTAAGTCTTAAAATGGTACTAAGGTGTGCTTTTACTGGATGCCTAAATCATGAGAAACCAGTAAGGGTATGTAAAATTGCATTACCAATGCAGGCAGATGAAATGCTTACCTTTTCACATGTTCCCAATGAACGATTCACAGTGACTGAAGCTATAGCTGCTGGCTTTTCATCAGGATGTTGATTTAATCGATGCAAATGAGGTTGTGCACCAAGCAGTCAAACCAGGAATGCAGGATTTCCAGCAACAGAAATGATTTATTATAATCAAAGAAAGTTACAAATTACATGTCAACTGACAAGTCTGGGCCCATAAAAGGAAAAAAGGTAAACTAAACAGACCTAAACTTAACAATAATCAAAACCAAAAGTAACAAACAGCAAACAAAGGAAGGAAAATGTGACTCCAAGTAGGACTAGTCCATTACACACACAGACACATGTGGGGAAAGTATAAACATCACTCAACAAACACCAATTAATTCATTTAAAGTAAAGAAATAAAGCAGCCACAAATTATATATACAAAATAATAAAATAAACCAAAAATAAAGGAATAACAATCCTACACCCCCCCCCCCCCCCAAACTAGTCGTTCATACAATGCAATTAATGCAAACTAGAAATAAATTATTGTCTGTCATTATTATGAAGTATAAATAGTGTGATATGAACAAAGGTTAAGTTAACCAATAAATAAGTCAAACATATATACAACCAAAAAGAAAAGGTATGTACATGTACAGTTCCTTCAGTTACAGGCTTAAGCGAGAACTTGCTTTTATTAAAGTTATCCAAATACACTAGACTTGAAAGTGCAAGCAGAAAATGAGCAGAAAAAGGACAATTACTAAAAAAAAAAAAAACTACTTAAAATAATAACATATTTGATAACGAAAAGGAAACGAACAAAAAGAGGTCACACTTAAAACAAGTTCATATCACACATTTACACACACCCGAGTAACAGCGGTCAAACCTAACATTCAAAATATGTTTATAGTGCGCTTCTACATTTACATGTATTCAGCTGCTAAAGCAGCTGCATATTTAATTCAATGTTAAAATAATGTATTTTTGAATAATAGGACCCAATGTCTTTGTGTAGTTGCTGTTGTATGACTTTCATGAGTTTGTGTTTACAAAATCAACAAGGTGCATGGAAAGAAACAGGAGTATTTTTAAAGGAATATCAGCAACACTTAAGTGTGGAAGTCAAAATAATCAGGGTACAGTATTCCTGAAAGCAGGTTGTTTGCTAATATATTTATATATTTCTTAAATCACTATAAAAGTAGAAAAAGCTATCTTTATTTTAATTAATTAATAAATCTATACGTGTCTCACATGTTGGATCTGCAATAAAACTTTTTTTTTCTCTTTTTGAAACATAAATTATTAAACATTGTTTTGTTTTTTATTATAGAAATAGCTCACCCTATAATAAATTTGGAATCATAAAATCTGAAAGTTTTGCTGGTATTGCTTTAAAAATGACCTTGATGTGAGGACACATTCTTTCACTGGTATGAAGGAGTGTTTCTGTCTGTTTTACCTTACAACGCCTCTTGATAAGCAGCTGCCTTCTGAATAAACACATTGTACAGCTGCTTGTGGTAAGCTAACGGCCTTCGCTGGGGTGGGGGTGGGGGTGGGGGTATAAGCACGCTTATCACGCTAACACAAATTTGACTTACAATGCTGAAAGTACACAACACTGAAATTCTATACGTTTTTATAGCACTGAGCCTAATATCGCCATGACACAAGAGGCCTGTATCACAAAGCAAGTTTAAGTAGCTGTTTTCAAACTGTTTCTGTAAGCCTGAGCTTGTTCATGGGCTTCAAGGGAAAGTCTTGTTTAGGCAAAAGTACAGAAAATACCAATACTAGAAAAAAGCTCTAGCATTTTGGTTGAATATGTCATGGTAATTAGAACTGACGAACAGAGCAGAAATGCTG
>JAUMHE010000056.1:4144812-4156802 GCA_032359235.1 Enteromius mattozi
CTTGTTAAATCAAAATCTTCCGAGTCTGGTCTGATCACTGTTGTTGTGGCATCTTTCTCAGCAGCGAGTCTAATTTTCTTCTGAGACCCTGGTCTGTGTATTTCATAGACTAAGCGCTACACTGCTCCATGGTGTGCCCCAATGGTGCCAGTCACCAAAAGGAATGGAGACATTAGAATATGTGTCGGCCTCAAACGACTAAACTAAGTCGTAATTCGTGAAAGTATGTTCTGCCAACCCTGGATGACATCACCTCTAAACTGACAGGGACGACAGTCTTTTCTAGCCTCGATGCTGCCAGTGGTTTCTGGCAGATACCGTTAGATGACACCAGCAAGAAGTTGACTACAAAGCCCCAAAATCTGACCGATTTAAAACAAATGCAGGGTATGATCAACTACCTCTGCCGCTACCTGCCACACAGTGCTACAGTGTTACAGCCATTAAATGAGAGTTACTGAGAGCTGATGCAGCATGGAGGTGGGACAAGAGTCAAGAGGAGGCATTCATGAAAGTGAAAGAAATGTTAATTGCGGCTCCAGCACTGGCATATTACGACGTGAACAAGCCAACAGTCGTCATGGCTGACGCCAGCAGCTATGGATTAGAGGGGGCATTGCTTCAAAAGCATAATGGGAAGATGCTCCCAGTGGCCTTCTGTTCCCGTACTCTCACAGCCGCAGGGAGGTGCTACGCTCAAATTGAAAAAGAGTGTTTGGCTTCAGTTTGGACGTGCAAAAAGTTATCACGATATCTCTGTGGTGTAGAGTCCTTCAAAGTACTCACAGACCATAAACCTTTTGTCCCTCTGATAAATCTGAAAAATTTTGTCCCCATTCACTGTCAGCGGCTCCTAATTAGGATAATTCAATCTGGTGGCAGTGTATACCCAAGGAAAGTCTTTGCTTATAGCAGACACACTGTCCAGACACTCCCTGGCCAACTCAGAACAGTCCGACCTCAAAGAAGAAGTCAAAGCTTATAGCTGGAGTCGAGGAGCACTTGCCAGCTTCACCGCAGAAGCTACAGCAGATAGCTGATGCTACAAAAACAGATGAAGAGTTGCAGAGCGTGCTTAAAAATGTCCAGCAAGGGTGGCCCAAACATTTAAGAGCAGTGCCTGTCAACCTGTGAGCCTACTTTAGCCAGCAAGGTTTTCTGAGTGAGTCAGCAGGGCTTCTCCTGCATGGGTCAAGAATTGTGATCCCAATCAAAATAAGGGTTGAAGTACTCGCTCGTATTCATGAAGGCCACCAAGGACTAAGTAAGTGTCGTGAGCGGGCACGCCTATCAGTGTGGTGGCCAGGCATCAGCTCTTATGTAAAACGTAAAGTGAATCAGTGCCAGACGTGCCAGATTAACAAACCCACTCAACGCAAGGAGCCATTGCTAGAGACAAAGTTACCCCCAGGCCCATGGAGACACCTTGGGGCAGATCTCTGCGAATCAAGAGGCCATCAATACCTTGTTGTAGTGGATTATTATTCAAGATTCATTGAAATAGCCCACTTGGTGGACATGACAAGCAGAAGACTGATTGGCAAACTAAAGAGCATGTTTGCACGTTTTGGCATCCCGGAAAGGCTGTGCTCTGATAACGCTTGACAGATTACATCAGGCGAGTTTAAGACGTTTGCAGAACAGTATGGTTTTGTCCACCTAACGTCCAGTCCTCACTTCCCACAGTCGAATGGAGAAGCTGAGAAGGCTGTTCAGACAGCAAAGAAGATACTAAAGCAAGATGACCCTTTCTTGGCCCTTCTAGCATATAGGGCAACTCCAATAGTAGCTACAGGATGTAGTCCTTCACAACTTCTCATGGGAAGGCATCTCCGGACTACAGTTCCAGTGATAGCAAGTAACTTGGTCCCTGAATGGCCAGACTTAAGAAGAGTGGAACATAAGGACCGCAAAGCCAAGAAATCTTAAAGATATTTCTTTAATCGATGACACGGTGCTAGATCCTTATCACTGCTATCCCCTGGGGACTGGCGCCTAAAGCTGGATGGTCAAAAGGAATGGACAATGAAAGGGATTGTAAGTTGTCAAGGTGAACAGCCAAGGTCATACTATGTGTCAACTGACCATGGAGAATTTCACAGGAATCGTAAACATCTCCAAGCCATTCCGGGGGATACTGCTATTCAACATGAACGAGACCTACCAAACCACACAATAGGGGCTGAGGGAAGTTGATAAGGAAGCCATTGCGCTACGAGTCTTAATACAGATTGAAAATAAGAGGTTCATATGCCATCAGTCCCAACGAGCCGAACACATTCTCTCTTTTTTCTGTTTTCTCACCCCCCTTTTCTTGTCATATCATTAGTGCATTACAGAGACTTTATTTGTAGAAAGATTCATTTGCATAATGTTTTGTGTTTGTGATGTTATCAGCAGCCTAATTTACCATTTGATCTACTTCAGTTGTTAAAAAAATATATATATATTTATATTTGCAAAAAGGGGGAAGATGTCATAAACAGTACTTGGGTTTGTAACAAGTCTTATTATTGGTTATTATGTATATATACGGAAGTGTTCAGTAAACGACATTCAAGACAACACGAAATCTAGTGTGGTTCATGACATATGGCAAAAAAAGCCAATAAAAGTTTTAGTACATGCTGATGTATTGTAGTCAGTGTGAAGTGGCCTGCTTGTCTGCTCTCATTCTGTGGGTAAACTTTAATTGCAGATTGTTTTTTTTAATTAGTTTAACATTATTTAATATGTTATGATAGTTCAAAATAACAATTGATTTTAAAAAATTATGAACCATCTAGTACACAAAATCGCGAGCTCAACGACATACTTCAGACACACAGAGAGCATATGAATCTCAACAATGGTGAGTTCTCAAGAAAAGATTCATGCTGCAATGCATGCTGGGTACCAGCACAGTACAAACCCCACCCATGACTCCCAGCATGCATTGCAACATAAATAAATTATGCAACTTAATTGTCCACTTAATTATTATTAGGGCCTGAGCACCGCGATGCAAAGGCCCTCTTGTTTTTCTAAGGATTATTTATTATTATTATTTTTTTTTTAAATCTACTATCTGGGGGTTTTGGTGGGCCTTAAAATACTCAAAAACTCTTGAAAATCGGTACACACGTTGAAATCTTCTGTCATTACGATGCACCCTGGAACACAAGCGGAAAACAAGATGTATAGCTCACACATACTTGCAAGTATTCATACTGCCATGGCAACGTGTCAAACTTTAACATTGTTTTTGAGGCGGATAACATGCTTAGAATTACATGAAACTCAATAGACATATCAGTATTAATGATAGATAGACACTGGCAAAAACTCATTAAATGGGCGTGGAGTGCACTCTACAGCACCACCTTTTGTCAAAAGTGGGGGGATTAGTTTTTCCTACCATCACCAAAATCGGTATATATATGTAGCTTTATCAAGATGGACAACTTTCTAATTTACACTCATTAGCTACGACCAACAGGAAGTCAGCTATTTTGGTTTGAATGGTCCCATCATCCAAAGTCTTGGTGTGGAATTTTGAATACTTCCAAGCCTTCCAATAATCCAAGCATTGTCACCAAACTTTGTTTACATGCTGGAAATATACAGAGGAACTTAAATTGCGAACAGCTTTTGGATAGCTTGAAAGGTGGTCTAATGGCGCTAACTGATGCTATTTTAGATAGCAAGTAATTACTAGATAGCAGTCTTACATCGCTAAAGTGCATTATCCAAACTCTTTGAAACTTTTTACTTACAAAACAAAAGTCATTCTGATGAAGTGTGGTCAGTTTCATAACTTTATAATGCTCAGGGACCTCGAGAAAATTAAAACTATCAGATTAAAAAATGAGAAGTTAAGGCTAGGTAATACCAAGGATGAACACTAGATGGAGGTGCAGGATTACTAATTCTCTGTGTCACAGTCAATGTTAATGCATAGAATCAACTTTTAATATATATTTCAACATCTCTGACTGATAGGATAAGAAATCTTTTAACTCTGACTCTTTACTGCTCAGTTCAATTAATTAGAATAAGAAACATATAAATAAAATAAGTTAATATTTTAATGGTAAAATAGTTTTATATAATTATTTCATAAATGCTTATAGATAATTTGAAATAACTTTTAACAATAGTTGGAGATCATAAAAAGTTTTAGCAACAATTTAAAATAAAGTGTTTTTGGTTAACATTAGTTAATGCATTAACTAACACAACTAATAATGAACAATATATTTTACATCATAACTAACATTAAAATTATTCATGTTAATTCACAGTATATAAACTAACATTACAAAACTTACATTAAATAATGTATTAATACTTTATTAATTTTAAACTTAACTTTAACATTAATAAATATATAATTTTTGTTCATGTTAACTAGTATAGTTAAATAATATAGTTTTAACATTAGCTAATTCACAAATAACAAACTAAGTATGAACAACATATTTTTACTGTGTTTATTTGTTTTAGTAAAAAACTCTTTTTGTTAGTTCATGGTACAGTTACTGATGTACGTTAACTATGCATGTTAAATAATAATGCAGAAATCAATCTTGTAAATAATATTAACTAAGATTCACAAATGCTATATAAATATTGTTCACGTTAACTTGCGTAATGCATAACTAAAAAACAAAAAAAAAACTAGAGAATGACTAACATTAATAATACAGAATTAATTTTCAAGTTAATTAATATAGTCAATGTTAATAACTGAAATCTTATTGAAAGTGTTACCAAAGTTTTATAAATCATTGTGTGTGTCTGTGTGGGTCTCTTAAATCCAAACTGCCAGAGGGTTACTGTAAATGCATGTGTCTGCTGGGCACCGCTCTCCTGATGCCACCGGGCAAGGGCCCGTCATCGCTGCTTGCAGCTATATTTGCTTTTGTTTTGTGTTAAGTTTTAGTAGTAGGTTTTGTGATGTTCACAGTTGATCTGTTTATTTTGTTGATTGTCACTGTTGTTAAGATTCATACGCTGATTCTTGAGGTGTGTGTTTCATTGCACTATAGAGGTTTTCTTTTTTATCATCAGTAATGTATAACAGCATGTTCATTCTTTTGCTCTAGTGTGTTATTACAGCACCTTAGTAAGAGAAAACACAATGAGAAAACAAATTAACCAAAATAAAAAAAACAGTGCATATAATATTAAATGAACTCTATGGCACTGACAAAACAGAATAAACAGCATTTCACGAGTTCGCGCTTCCTCATAATACAATAGTAAGCGGGTTTGGCGTGCTGTCCGGGGGGCGAGCCGGGAGATTGGCGGACTCCGAGCCCTAGTGATTTGAAGCCTTGCGAGGTCAGAGCTCGGCGTCCGGCTCGGACCCTGCGTGCCCCCCGTCAAGGAAGGCGCGAGACGGGTGGAGAAGGGGAGGAGGAGGGGTGCACAAAAGACAAGATGCGGAAGGGAAGGAAATGGGTTTATTTATAGTTAGTATGATAGATCTGATTGGACGGATAGAATGAGGTGATTGATTATATAATGCGGCGCCAGCTGCGGTTGATTCGTACACGCTCCTCCCGAAATTAGTTTTGCAACATCACTTCACGAGTTCGCGTTTCCTCATAATACAATATTTAGCGGATTTGGTGTGCTGTCCAGGGGGCGAGCCGGGAGATCGGCGGACTCCGAGCCCTAGTGATTTGAACCCTTGCGAGGGCAGAGCTTGGCATCCGGCTTGGAGCCTGCGTGCCCCCTAAAAGTGCTAATGGAGGTCTGGGAAGCCATTTTTTTGTCCGGCAACCTGCTGGTGGAGACAGAGACATGAGTTAATAGATTGTAAGTGAAAATGCAAAATACAATATAAAAAAGGGTGGTAGGGAGGATTTCTATAGGTGGTTGGGTAAGCCTCAGGCGGAGGCGGGATAGAGAGCAAGGAAATCCTCTGTGGAGGAGATAGTTAGGAAAGCGACCTCTGCGGAGGTAGGGTGGGCTGTCTCTGCGGAGACGGGAGTATAGAAGCTTTTCTTGCAGCGGGAGAGAGGGGAGCCTCTGTGGAGGCAGGGAGGAAAGAAACCTCTGCGGAGGTTGGGAAAGCTAGAAGAAAAGACCTCTGTGGAGGTAGGGGAGGGGAGCCTCTGCGGAAGCGGGGAGGAAGAACACCTCTGCAGAGGTGTGATAGCATGAGAGAAAGACCTCTGCGGAGGTAGGGAAGCTAGGAGCAAAGACCTCTGCGAAGGTAGGGGAGGGGAGCCTCTGTGGAGGCAGGGATGAAGGGAACCTCTGCGAAGGTGGGATACATGAGAAAAGACCTCTGCAGAGGAGAGGCTGGCCTCAGGGTAGGCAGGTAGGAGGGAGGAGATTGGAGAAGATAAGGGTTGGAGACCTCTATGGAGGCGGGAGGAGGGAGAGAGAGACCTCGATTGAGGAAGGAAATAGAGAACCTCGGCTGAGGCTGGAAGGAGGGGAAAATTTTTCTTTTTTTCTTTATTTTTTTTTTCTTTAGCAAAAAGAGGGGATAGGCAGGCGGAGGCAGGGAAACCCAAGGGCATTCTCGGGGCTTGGGTGGAGTTAGTGAGGGTTTGCATAGCTTGGAGGATTGAAGCTGGGTCTGTGCGAATGTAGTTCTTATAGGCTTCTGTAAACCAACGGCCGATTGTCTGTATCTGGTTTGGGGAGAGACCTCTCTCGGCTGCTGAGGTGGCTACTCCGATCCTGAAGCAGTGGGAGGAGAATCTGTCTGGGGAGACTCCTGAGCTGGATAGGATGGCTTTGTGGTGTTTTTGGAACCAAAACCTTGAGGCAGGACGATTAAATTCGTCCATGAACGGTGGTTCCATAGGGAAGGAGGCGAACGAGCTTCTGAATGCCAAGAAAGCTCTTAACGTTTGATAGGGTTGGGTAGGGGACTGTAACTTAAAGATGTAGACATAGTGGCCTCTCTTGAGTTGGTCTGTCTTGCTTTGTTTTATGAAAAAGGTCATGGTTTCGCCGTTGTAAACGGAGAGGTCAGAGATGGTGGGGTGGATAGCTGGGTTAAATGGGGAATTTACGGTAAATTCGGAGCATCTTAGGAAACCGAAGAACGCTAGGGTAAACATAGCATCCAGGGTTCAGGCGACTAAGGGGGTGCTATAACCTCTGCGGAGGGTGGAAATACAATGAGTTAGGATTTCCAGGGTGATGGGCAGTCTTGGGTCAGGGCGGGGAAGGTTTTCTCTTTGAATACCCTTGATTAGTAAGTTTGTTTGGGCGTTATTGATGGCAGGGGAGACGGAACCGTATAACAATTTATGAAAAAATTGGATTCCGCTCAGGTAACCTTTAATAGAGCTGGCTTGGAGGAATTTGAGAGAATTGAGATATGAAATGAATGACGTGATGGCTAGGAGGGCAATTCTGCTAACTGAGGGGGCCAGGGGGAGGCGAACCAGCGCGTGCACACCACTCTGCATCTGTTCTGTTCAGGGGCGGCTGACGGGCAGAGTTTCAGTTAAACAGATATTATGTTGCTTCTAACTCTATTTATATGCAAATAGCCAAATCACAGTGTAGCCATTGTCTATCTTATGTGAATTTGATTTCATCAGACAGCGACTCCAGATTAACATCTTGTAAGCTAGATGTAGAGCTAGTTTAGTAGGCCTAGTAACTATGGGCTACGTTCCAGTCACTATTTTATATTTGTTCTGTTTCTGACAACAGAAACCATTAGGCTAAATATATCAATGCAGACATTATATTGAGAAATTGGGTGCTTTAAAATACGTTATGTGACCACAGAGAAGTAAAATAATACGCTGCGCTGACGTAATGAATATGCAAATTATGTATGACGTCATCCGGCGACATCTAGCAAGTTTCAAGCTGGCTTTGCTACTTGTGATTGAAAAGTTGGCAACACTGGAATTGGTTCTGCGTCCGGGGTGGAGGAGAATGGAGGAGGAAGCCGGCATGTGGTGAGTAGTGTGGATTCTTTCACGTGGGTTTGCTTTGGCAGATGAAGAGTGGAAAGAGATCGGAGAGCACGCAAGCTTGCGGCCTCAAATGGAAGCCGTGGGCTCCCGTGGGAATTCAGGCGGTCTGGCTGAGGCTGGCTGGGGCTGGAAGAGGAGCTGGATGCTCTTGATCGAGCTCGGACGAGTAATCGGCGTTTAGACAGCTTGTCTGGCAGAGCGAGATCATGCACAAAAGACAAGATGCGGAAGGGAAGGAAATGGGTTTATTTATAGTGGGTATGATAGATCTGATTGGACAGATGGAATGAGATGATTGATTAGATAATGCGGCGCCAACTGCGGTTGATTCGTACACGCTTCTCCCGAAATTAGTTCCTTTTTGGGAGCTCGCACTGCGTCCGAAAACGCTATGGGAACGCCTTCAGCGTGACACGCTCTGAATCTGCTGTACCAACGTCCAAAGGGCGCGACGTCATCATGTGACGTCAGACCAGGAAGTATATAAGGCACATGCTGCCTAGCCAGCGCTAGCTTTTTGTCATTCAGAATGTGCTCCCTGTGCCTCTGTTTCAATTGTTTGTCTGTGTGAGAGAAAAATGTGTGAAAGGTCCTATTTCCCCTCCCTAAAGTGTGTGTGTGAAGTAGTTTAAAAGATTTGAGAAAGATATCTCATCTAGACCGCTTGTTTGCTCCACAAAATCATATTAAAACAATATGAAGACAAGCAAGGGCAAAAGCAGGCTGCAGAGTTTCAGAGCGCTGTTTGTCTCACTGCAAGAGATTTTTAACAGGTGGAGACACACACACGCTCTGCCTGCTTGAGATCGGAGCATGCAGCAGCCGCATTGGCAGAGCTAAATAAAAATGAGCTGCCCTTATGTGCGAGCTGCTGCCGCTTAGAAAAGCTGCTCCGATCTCTTCGAGAAGGGGCTTTTTGTTGGTGACCCTCGCGGCTCAGGTCTCGTGGTCGCGCGGATATAAATCGTCAAAGTATGAACAGACGCTCACGAGCTATCTGTCCACTGATGTGGCATCGTCTTTAAAGTCTCCGGTGTTGCCTGTAAAGCCTCTAAGAACAACTTTAGCGCTTATAGGCTCTCCCTAGTGCCCTCAATCTAGTAATACCAGAGGCCAGCTTCGAGAAGCTGGTTGCCTTAGTACACAGTTCAGCAGATTAAAAAAGTACTGCCGAAGGTGTCTCAGTAGGCCCTGCAGATTATAAGAGGAAATTTATCAAATTTTAAGGAAGAGAGTTTGAGTCTCCTCTGCCGCGCTAAATCAGCGGCGTTACACTTACCGGGGTGAGCTCCGAGCAGGCTCTGGTTATGGAACGAGAAGTAAATACCCTTCTGAGGAAGAGAGTCATAGAGTCGGTTCCTCCTCGAGAGTAAGAGCCCGGGCTCTACAGTCGATACTTCATAATTCCAAAGAAGGATGTAGGGCTGAGCTGCATGTTACCCTTGAGGGGGTCCATAAGACGGTTAATCAAAAAGCTCTCCCTGGCGGCGAGCCGGCAGTAGGCATTGAGTTTTCACCGTCGATAAACCAGAGACCAGCCTCGAGAGGTTGGTTCCCTTAGTAGACAAGTTAGTAGCTTGGAAAGCAACCGAATGTCTCACAGTGGGTCCTGCGAGTAATAGAGAGACGTTATCGAATTCAGTTTCAATCTCCTCCGCAGTGCTTCAGCGGCGTCACGCTCACTGTGGTGAGCCCCGAGCAGGTTCTGGTTATGGAACAAGAAGTAGAAGCCCTTCTAGGAAAGGAGCCATAGAGCCGATTCCCCTTGGAGAATCAGGGTTTTACAGTCGATACTTCATAGTTCCCAAGAAGGATGGAGGGCTGAGGCCCATTTTAGATCCCAGGCAACTGAACCGTTCAGTCAGTCAGCTGTTCATAATGCTTACACTAAGACTAGTGCTGCTGCAAGCCAGGTCCAAGGACTGCTTTGTAGCGATAGATCTAAAGATACATACTTCAAAGATGTGTCCATTCATCCTTCTCACCGGAAGTTCCTGAGGTTCGCTTTCAGGGGCACAGCGTACCAATATTGGGTTCTTCCCTCTGGCCTAGCACTTTCGTCTCGGACGCTTACGAAAGTAGTAGATGCAGCCTTAGCTCCGTTGCGGCTTTAGGGTGTTCGCATTCGAAACTACATGACAGACTGGCTAATACTAGCTCAGTCGTAGAGCGAAGTGATCGGACATCGAGATGTCCTCCTCGCTCACGTAAAGCGTTTAGGGTTCAGACTGAACGCCAAGGAAAGTGTGCTCTCTCCGGTACAGAAGACCACTTATTTAGGTGTGGTACGGGATTCGTCCATGATGCAGGCACAGATTTCCCTGCTCGAGTAGATTCAATTCTCAAATCAGTCAAGAGAGTGAGAGAAGGCCGGTCACTCACTGTCATACAGTCTCAGAGACTGTGGGTTCTGAGGGCAGTCGTGATATTGTTCAGCCTGCTATACACGAGACCCCTGCAGTAGTGGCTCAAGACCAAGGAGGTTTCCCTGGAAGGAAATCCAGGTTGAATGATCAAGGTCTTCCAACTATGTGTGCGAGCCTTAGACATTAGAGAAACCCTTGGCTTCTAAAACAGTTTTACAAGCTCCCGGTCGCTAGCTAAAGACGGCGACGGATGCGCTCACCGGTTTGAGAGCAACCACGAGTGGCCACTCAGCCTTCTTCCCAGACCTAATAAATCACCATGTGTTAGTACGCACCGACAACACAGCGGTGGTCTTTTATATCATTCACCAGAGGGTTCTGCGAATTTAGCCACTGTACGAACTGGCATGTCAGATCCTCCTGTGGAGTCAGGGATAGATCCTCTCATTGAGAGTTGTGTGTATTCCTGGCCATCTGAATGTAGGAGCAGATGTCTTGTTGAGGCAAGGGGCCGAGGCCCGGGACGACATGCTTCACCTCAAGGTGATGAAGTAGACTCAGAGAATGAGTTATTAAGCAGAGGTGAACCTCTTTGCGAGTCATTAGATCGTGCAATGTCTCCTCTAGTTCTCTCCAGCTCCTCCAGCTCCGCTGGGGTTAGATGCTATGGTACAGACCTGGCCGAGGCTACGGCTGTACAAATTTCCCCCGATCGTTCTGCTCCCGGGAGTTCTTTGAGAGTGCGCCCACACGGTGTTCGCTTACTATTAATAGCCCCGTTCTGGCCGGGCCGAGTAGAGTTCTCGAGCCTGATAGATCTCTTAGGCGGATGAGAGATTCCCGTCAGGAAAGATCTCCTCTCACAGGTAGGGGGCGCAATATTTTGCTCCAGCCTAGGGTTGTGAAAGCTATGAGTGTGGCCTCTGAGACGGCCCAACTCATGGCGTTGGGTCTCCCAGCTGACGTGGTAGAGACTGTTCTCCAATCCAGAGCTCCCTCAACGAGGAAAGTGGAAGTTCTTCACTTCATGGTGCAGAATTCGCCAGCATGACCCTGTCGACTGTCCAGTTGGGACAGTCCTTGAGTATCTGCAGGCTCGATTTTCTGCAGGGGTATCCCACTCCACCTTGGAGGTGCATGTGGCGGCTATATTAGCTTACCACTCACCACTCAATGGAAAGACAGTTGGTAGACACCCCCTGTTAGTACGGTTCCTCCGCGGTGCATTGAGGTTGAGAATACCAGTACGCTCTCGCGTCCCTACGGGGGACCTGGCTGTGGTGCTAGAGACTCAGTGTAAACCACCTTTTGAGCACCTCGCCCTATGGAGCTGCAGGCATTTCATCCTCCTCCCTTTCGGGATCCTGACCAGGAGAAGTTGAATTGTATGTGTCCTGTGCGAGCACTAGACATGTATGTTCACAAGGCAGCCTTGTGGAGAAGATCCGACCAGTTATTAGTGTGTTTCGGTCCACCTAAACGTGGTCAGTCTGTTACTAAGCAGACCATCAGTCGTTGGATTGTCGAGACAATCACAATTGGCTATGAAGCTTCTGATCTCCCCTCACTGTTAGGGGTCAAAGCTCACTCCACAAGGGGTATGGCGGCCTCAAAGGCCTATTTGGCAGGTGTCCCAGTCTCGGACATCTGCAACGCTGCGGGATGGTCCACGCCCTCCACT